>JBAPGN010001246.1:0-88533 GCA_037355405.1 Vitis amurensis | reverse complement strand
AGTACCGGAAAACTGTCCTGCGTCAAGAAATGGTAGAATCCTGGTTCACGTATCGGAAATTATGAATCCGGAGCCGTATCGGGAAAAGTTTGAATCCGTTGCAGAGTACCGGAAATCTGTCCTGACGAGCACTTATCCTAGAAATAAGTACAGAGAAATGAATACTCGGTGTGAAGTACCGAAATTGTCGGAATCCGGGCCGAGTACCGGGAAAAATGGCGAATCCGTGCGAACGTACCGGACAAACTGTCCTGACGAGATATGACGGCTCTGTTTAGTATATATTAGTAGGATAAATGGTAGACATCTGGGGTCAAGTACGGGAAAATTATGGATCCGGGCCGTATCGGGAAAAAAGTGATCGTGCGGTACGAATCTGTTCCTGAGTAAAAGTCGAGAAATGGAATAATCGGTGTGAAGATACCGTAAATTGTCGAATCGGCGCCGTCCGGGAAAAGTGGAATCCGTCGCGAGTACGGAAAACCGTCCTGAGTTTAGTACCGAGAATGTAGAATCGGTGTCGTACTCGGAAATTATGGACTCGGGCAAGTATCGGGAAAGTGGAACGTAGCGAGTACGAAATCTTTCCTGACAGTCGAGAAATGGAATTAACTCGGTGTTATATATCTGATGATGTGGCAGTACCGTAATTGGTCGGATCCGGGCCATAGTCGGAAAAACGCTGGATCCGTGCGAGTACCGGAAAACCGTCCTTGACGAGTGCTTTATATTGTACCGAGAAAGGGATAGAATCGGTGTCAGTAGTCGGAAATTTTGGACTCCGCCCCACGGCAGTATCTAGGGAAAAGATGGAATCCGTTCGCGATGTACCGGAATCTGATTCCTGACGGCGTACGAGAAAATGGTTAATCGGTAATGTAGTACCGTAAAATTGTTCGGAATCCGGGCTTATGTACCGGGAAAGTGGAATCCGTGGAGTTTACCCGGAAAATGTTTTCTGACGGCGAGAAAATGGTTGCGATCGGTGTCAAGTACCAGAACATTGATGGTTTCCGGTGCGTATCGGGAAAAGTTGGAATCGTGGGTTAGTACCGGAAAAACTGTCCTGACGAGTACCGAGAAATGGGTTGAATCGGTGTCAGTACAGAAAATTTGGATTCGGGCCGGTATCGGGAAAAAGTGGAAATCCGTGAGCGGCGGGTAACGGAAATGCTGTTCTGCGATAGTCGGAAATGGAATAATAGGTGTGAGATCCGTAAATTGTCGAATCGGGGCCATGCATACGGAAAAAGTGGAATCGGTGCGGTACGGAACGATTCGACCTGCGGTACCGGATAGGTAAGAATCACCAGGGTAGTCAAGTATCGGAAAATTATGGAATCGGGGCCAGTTCGGGAAAGTGGAATCTGTGCGTATCAAATGTAGAGTACGGAAAATCTGGTCCTAGAGAAGTACGAGAATTGGATAATCGGTGTGAGTACCGTAAAATGATCTTCGAATCGGAAGCCACAGTACCTTGGAAAAAGTGAATTCCGTGCGGTACCGGAAAAACTCGTCCAGAACGAGTACCGAGACAATGGTAGACCAGGTGTCACAAGTAATCGGAAAATTATGATCCGGCCAGTATCGGGAAAAGTTGGAATCCGTGCGAGGAGTACGGAAATCTGTCTGACAATGTATTACGAGAAATAGGAATATAGGTGTGAGATACCGTAAAAATTGTTCGAATCCGGGCCGGACGGGAAGTGGGAATTCCGTGCGAGCCTATAGTCCGGAAACCGTCCTGACGAGTTATGAGAATGGCTAGATCAGATATGAGGCCGTATGTGTTTGTCAGTATCGGGAAAATTATGGACTCGGTGCCAGTTCGGGAAAAAGTGGAACCTTGCGTGAGTACCGGAAAAATGTTATGCCCGACGGGTACCGAGAATGATGATCGGTGGTGGTACCGTAGGAATTGTCGATCGGGCTGCCGGGAAAATTGATCCCCTGCCGTACGGAACTATCTCGACGAGTTAACCGAGAATGTAGGAATCCGTAGTCCAAATACCGGAACAATTATGGGATCGGGAAAAAGTACCGAAAAATCGGATCCGTGCAGCAAAAAACAAAAAAAAAAAGTAACCAGAAATTGTCCTTACGACAGTATCAGAGAATCTGTAGAATCAACACATGCACGAAGGTGTCATTAAAGGGGTTATACCGGTAAAATTATCGACATCCGGGCGTACGGGAAAAGCTGGGAATCCGTGCGAGTAACCCGGAAATGTACTTGCGAGCGTACCGGAAAATGGTGATTCGGCGTCGTCCGCTAAAATTATGGATATCGGGCGCAAGTACCGGAGGAAAAGTGGAATCGTGCGTAGTACCGAGAAAAACCTTGTCCTGCGAGTTACCGACGAAATGGTATAAGACATCGGATCTTTCAGTTGCCGAAAATTATTTGAATCGGGGCCGGTACCGTGAAAAAGTGCGGAATCCAGTGCTGAGATACGGGTGAAACATGTTCTGCGAATAGTACCGAGACAATGGTTGATCATACTAAGGTGTCAGTAACAAGAATTTATGGATTACCGAGCTGCCAGTATCGGGAAAAAGTGGAATCGTGCGAGTACCGGAATCATGTCTGTACGAGATACCGAGAAAATGGATAACGGATGTGGTACCGTATAAAAATTGTCGGAAATCCGGGCTGTACAGGCGGGGGAAAAAAGAAGTGTATTCCGTCGGAGTACGGACGGTCCTGACGAGGTGTACCGAGAAATGGTTGATTGGAATAAGTCATCTGTCGATCGGAAATTTGATCGAGGCCGTATGGGAAAAAGTTGGCATCAGTGCGAGTAACCAGCGAACTCATGTCCTGCAGACGTACCGGAAATGGCAGATATCGGTTAGTCTGTCGTACGTAAAAATTGTCGACATTCCGGGACAGAATACGGAAGTGGATTCCGTAGCGGAAGACCGGGAAAACCGTCCTGACGAGCTACGCCAGAAATGTAGCTGAATCAGGCTGTCTAGTATCGAAGTTATTGGAACTCCGGGCCAGTATGGGAAAAGTGGAAATCAAGTCCGTACCGGAAATCTGTCCTGACGCATGTCCAATATTGTACCGAGCAACATGGAAATAATCGGGCTGTGAGTACCGTTAAAATTGTCGAATTCCAGGGCCGGAACCGAGGTGAAAATTAAGTGGAATCCTTTAGCGAAGTACCGGAAAACGTCTGACGAGTACCGAGGAATGGGTGAATCGGCGTGTCAGTTATCGAAAATTTATTGGATCGGGGCACGATATCCCCGGGAAAGTGGATCCGTACCAGCAGATTGAGGATAGTACGGAAATCTGTTCTGTACGAGAAGTACGAGAAATGGAATTAATCGAACGAAGTATGTGCAGTACCGTAAAAATCTGTCCAGAATCCGGTGCACAGCTACGGGAAAACGAGTGGATCCGTGCGACGAGTACGGAAACCCGTCTACGGTCACAGAAATGGCTAGATCAACGATAAAAATCGCTTATCATCTGTCAGTATCGGAAATTATGGACTCCGGCTGCCAAGTATCGGGAAGAAAAAGTGGATAGTTCTGCAAAAGTACGGAAATCTTGTACTTGACGAGTACGAGAATTGGAATATCTTCGTTGCGAGTACCGTAAATTGTCCGAATTCGTGGCCTGTCGGGAAAAAAGTGGAATCGTGCGAAGTCCGGAAATGTTTTTGACGAGTACGAGAATGGTATTGAATCGGTGTCGTACAGAAATTATGGATTTCCGGGCAAGTATCGGGAAAAGTGGAATCCGTGCGAATATGTACCCGGAAACTGTCCTGGACGAGTACCGAGAAATGTTGAATCGGTGTCCGTACCAGAAATTATGGATTCCGGCCAGTATCGGGAAACAGTGGATCCGTGCGGGTACCGGGAAATCTGTCCTGACGAGTCCGGAGAATTGAATATCGGTGTGATACCGTTAAAATTGTCGAATCGCGGGCCTGTACCGGGAAAAAGTGGAATCCAGCTGCGGTATCAAGTAACGGAAAACGGTCCTGACGATTAGTCGAAGAATGGAGAATCACAGGTGTCAGTATCGAATATTATGGATATCCGGACGCCAGTATCTGGCGAAAAAGCTTGGATCCGTAGCGCAAAGTACGGATAATCTGTCTGACGGTACACGAGAATGGATATCGGAAATTAATATCGAATTGTGACAAAGTACCGTAAATCTGTCGAATCGGGCCGAACCGGGAAAAAGTGGTAATCGGTGACGAGTTACCCGGAAAACCGTCATGACGAGTACCGAGAATGGTAGAATCGGTTGTCCCAGATGGAAAATAATCGCTCGGGCCTAGTATCGGGGAAAAGTGGAATCCATGTGCGGTACCCGAATCTGTATGACGTGTATTAGTACCGGAAATGGATATCGGGTGAGTACTGATTAAATTGTTCGAATTCCGGGCCCGTACCGGGAAAAAGTGGGATAGTGCGAAGTACCGGAAAACCGTCCTGCGAGTACGCGAGAATGGTAGACGGTTATAACGTCAGATATCGGAAACTAATTGGACCCGGGCGTATCGGGGAAAGTGGAATCCGTGCGAGTAACCGAGAATCTCTGTCTTGACGAATGAGTACCGAAGAAATGGAAACGGTGTGAGTACCGTAAATTGTCGATCGGGCCTTGTACCAGGGAAAAAGTGGACTCGGCAACAGTACCGGAAACGTCACTGAACGAGTACCGAAGAAATGTAAGAATCGGTGTCCAGTATCGAAATTACTGGACTGGTGCCAGTAGTATCGGGAAAAGTGGATCCGTGGAGCTACGGAAATCCTGTCTGACGGTACGGATTGGGAATAATCGGTGTTGGGTACGTAAAATTGTCGAATTCCGGGCCGGAACCGGGAAGTGGAATCCGTGCGAAGTACCGGGAACGTCTGACGGTACCGAGAATGTAGAGAATCCAAGTCAAGGCCTGTCAGTATTCGAAACAACATTATGGACTCCGAGCCAGTATCGGCGAAAAAGTGGAATCCGTGCGTAGTTCCGGAAAATCTGTCTGACGCAGTATCCGAGAAATGGCATCGGTTGGTGCAGTACCCGTAAAATTGGTCGAATCACGGGCCGGACCGGAGAAAAAATGGATCGTGCAATTATACCCGGGAGAAAAAACCGTCCTGACGAGTACGAGAAATGTAGAATCAAAAACAAAGGTGTCGAGTATCGGAAAATCTATGGAACTCCGGGTGCCAGTTATCGGAGAAAAAGTGGATCGTGCGAAAAGTACCGGACAATCTGTCTGACGGAAATTAAGATAGAAATACCCGAGAAAATGGAATGAATCCGGTCGTGAAGTACCGTAATTGTCCGATCCGGGCCACAGTACCGGGGGAAAAGTGGCATCCATCGAAAAAGTACGAGAAAACCGTCACTGCCGGTTACCGAGAGGATTAGAATCGGGTTTACTGTCAGGTATCGGAAAATTATGGACTACGGTGCCAGTTCGGGAAAAAGTGGAATGCCATTCAGATGGCGCGAGTTACCGGAAATCTGTTACCTGACGAGTACGAGAAATAAGTTAGGAATAATCGGTAGTGATAGTTACCGTAAATTTGTCGGAATCCGGCCTGTACGGGAAAAGTGCGAATCGTGCCGAGTACCGGAAAAAATTTCTGACGGATAGTACCGAGAAATGGTTGAATCGGTCGTCCAAGTACCAAGAAAATTATGGATTCCCGGGCAGTATCAAGGAAAAAAGTGAGAATCCGTAGCGAGCAGTACCGGAAAATGTCCTGATCGAGTACCGAAAATGGTTGATCGGTTGTCAGTACCACGAAATTACTGCGATTCGGGACCAGTATCGGGAACAAAGTGGATCCGTGCGTAGTACGGAAATCTGTCTTGACGGGTACCGGAAATGGAATAATCGTGGCAGATGTATGAGTACCGTTTTAAATTGATACGAAATCACGGGCAGGAACCGGGAAAAAGTGTATTTGGTAATCGTGCGCAGTACGGAACCGTCTGACGAATGAACAGGTACGAAAGAATGGGTATTAGAATCGGTGATTATGTATCGGAATTATGGACTCCGGGCCAGTATCAGGGAAAAGGGGATCAGTTGCGAGTTACCGGTTAAATTCTGTTCCGGACGATGTTCGAATGGAAATAATCGGTGTGTTTAGTACCCGTAAATGTTGAATCCGACGCGCGGAAACCTGGGAAAAAGTGGACCGTGCGAAAAAGCTACCGGAAAAACCGTCCTGCACGTCCAGTACGAGGGACATCGGTAGACAATACGGTGTCAGTATCGGAAAATTATACTCCGGGCCAGCTATCGGAACAAGTGGAATCCGTGCGTTAAGATACCGGAATCGTCCTGCACGAGTACCGAGAATGGAATATCAGTGTGACAGTACCGTAATGTTCGTATCGCGGCCGGAACGGGGAAAAGTGGAATCCGTGCGGTACCTGGAAAAACGTCCTGACGAGTACTAAATTTGGTAGAATCGGTGTCAAGTATCGGATTATGGACTCCGGGAAGTATCGGGGAAAAAGTGGAATCCAGTGCGAGAGTACCGGAATCTGTCCTGCACGTAAGACGAGGAAATGGAATATCGGGTGTGCAGTACGTATTCAAATTGTTCGATCCGGAGCGGACCGGGAAAAAGTGGGAATCCGATGGAGTAACGGAAACCGTCGACGAGTACCTGAGAGAAATGAGTTAGAATCTCGGTGTCAATAATCGGAAATTTATGGACTTGGGCAGTATCGGGAAAAGTGGATGCCGTGCGAGTACCGGAATCTGTCCTGCGAGCGAGAATGGAATAATCCGGTGAGTAAGCCATGCCGAATTAGTAGAGTCACCGTAAAATTGATCGATCGGGGGCCACAAGAGTACGGGGAAAAGTGGAATCGTGCGAGTCCGGAAAACGGGTCTCGATCAGTACACGAGAAATGGTAGATTGGTCTCATTCATTCTGTCAAAAGTATCTGGAAAAATTATGGACTACCGGTTGCCAAGTATCAGTAGGGAAAAAGATAGGAATCCGTGCGGCTATGAAGTTACTGGAATCTGTCCCTGCGCATTAGATACCGAGAAATGGAAAATAATCGGTAGGTGAATAGAATTTTCAGTTGTGTACCGTAAAATTGTTTATCGAAATCCGGTGCCTGTACGGGAAAAAGTGGTAATCCGTGCGAAGTACCGGAAAACTGTCTACTGCGAAGCAAGTTAAAGTACGGAATGCGTATAGTTGAATCGGTGTCATAGTCCATGCAAAATTATGGATCGGGAAGTCAGGAAAAGTGCGAATCGTGCGAAGTACAGGAAACTGTCCTTGACGAGTACGAGACAAGAAATGGTTTTGATCGAGGTGTCAGTACAGAAAATTATGATTCCGGGAGCCGTATTATCGGGAAAAAGTGGAATCCGTGCGGGAAGAAGATGCAGTACGGAAATCTGTACCTGCGTAAGTTACGAGAATGGAATAATCGGTGTGGCAGACGTAAGAATTGTCGATCCCGGCGTACGGGAAAAAAGTGGAATCCGTGCGGTTTACGCGGAAAATGTCTGCGAAGTTACGAGAAATGGTAGATCTAGGATCGAATGGCATGTCAGTATCGGAAATTATTCGGAATCCGGGCAGTATCGGGGGAAAAGTGGATCGTGCGATGTCCGGAATCGGTCCTGACGAGTACCGAGAAAATGGATAATCTGGTGTGTGTACCGTAAAATTGTTCGAATCGAGAGGCCGGAACCGGGAAAAGATGGATCCGTGCAGTACGGAAAACCCGATTTTTCCTGCGAAGTATTTGAGAATTGTAGTCATAAGTGGATTCGTCTACGGTGTCTGGTATACGGAAATTATGGACTCGCGATCATGGCCGTATCGGGAAAAGTGCGATCCTGCTTGCGAGTACGGAAATCTGTCCTGACGAGTACCCGGAAATGGTAAATATCGGTGTGAGTACCGTAAATTGTTCGGATCCGGCCATGTAGGGAAAAAGTGGAATTGTGCCGGGTTACCGGGAAACCGTACTGGATCATAGTACCGAGAATGGTTAGAATCCTCGGGTCCATATCGGGAAATTATGGATCCGGTCTCGCCAGATATCCCGGGAAAAAGTGGAAATCGTGCGAAAAGTACCGGGAAAACTGCTCCGACGGAGCGCGGTGTACGAGAAACTGGTTAGAATCGGACTGAGGTGTGGTAGTAGAAATTGTCGAATCGGGCCTTGTACCGGGAATAATTGCAATCCATGCCAGTACCGGAACACTATCCTGCCGAGACAAGTAACAAAAACAAAAAAAAAGTCGAAATTGGTAGGATATATATTCTAGATCAGGTGTCAGTACCGGAAATTACTTGAGATCGGGCCGCACCGGAAAACGTGGAATCGTGCGATTACCCAGAAATTTGTCCTTACGAGTACCGAGAATGGTTAGTCTGGTCATGTCACCGTAATTTATCGACATCGAGCCTTGTATCGGGAAAAAAGTGGAATCGTGGATAGTAAGGGAATGTCTGGACGATATACGAGAAATGGTGAGAATCGGTTGTATGATTGTCAGTCCGTAAATATGGACCGGAGCCAGTTACGGGAAAAAGTGGAATCCGTGCGCAGATCTCGGAAAACATGTTCTTTGACGAGTACGAGAAAAATGGGTTTGAATCACAGGTGTCAAGTACCAACAAAATTATAGGATTCCGGGCAAGTATCAGGCGAAAAGTGGAATACGTGCGAGAGTACCGCGAAAAAGTATTGTCCTGCGCGCAGTACGAAATGGTTTGAATTTGGTCGTCCAGTACCAGAAATTATGGTTCGCGAGGCCAGTATCGGGAAAAAGTGGATATCGTGCGAGTACGAAAAATTGGTGCGACGCAGTACCGAGAAATGGAATATCGGCGTGAGTACGTTAAGATTGATCGAATCGGGCAAGATGTACACAGGGAAATGGAAATCCGTTGCGCGTACGGAAAACTTGTCTGCGGTCAGTTACGCAGAAATGGGTAGAATCTACGGTCGATCAGTATCGAATTATGGCAATCCGGCCGTATCGGGAAAAGTGAGAATCCATGGATAGTACGGAAATCTGTCCTGAACGATGTACGAGAATGCGAATTAATCGGAACTTATAGTGCTAGGTTACCGTAATTGATCGAAATTCCGGGCCGGAACCAGTCGGGGAAAAAAAGTGAGAATCCGGTGCGCATATAAAGACGGAGAAAACCGTCTGTACGAGTATCCGGGACTGTAGGATTATCCTATAAACTGGGTGTCAACAAGTTCGAAAATTATGGAATCGGCTGCCAGTATCTAGGAGGGAAAAAGTATAGAGAATATAAGAGAAAAAGTACGTGAATCTTTCTGACGGTAACCGAGATGGTTAATATTAGAAATCTGTTGTAAACTATAGTACCGGAAAATTATGGGTAATCCGGGCCTGAAGTTAGTTACCGAGAAAAGTGGTAATCGTAGCGAAATACCGGAAAGCTGTCCTGATGTAAAGTGGTACCGAGAAATTGGTGATTTAGAATCGTGTGACAGTACCGTTAAATTATCGATCTGGCCATGCTACGGGGAAAGTGGGATCCGTGGAGTATTCGAAAAACTGGATCTATGCGAGTACCGAGAAATGGAATTAGATCAGATTGTGTTCGAAAATATGAGAATCCGGCAGCAGATTCATGGAAAAGTGGAATCCGGCCTAACATATTAGTATAGTATTTGATTTATTAACAGTACCCGGGAAATTTAATTGGAATCGTCAGCCACTTATGGGGGAAAAGAGTTGGAATTCGTGCAAGAGTTACGGAAAAACTGATACTTGCACGAGTATACTCGAGAAATAGGTTAGAATCCGGTGTCAAAATCAGTACCAGCAAATTATTGGGAATCCGGGGCCGAGTTCGGGAAAACTAGATGGAATCAGTCATAGTTGCGATACATGAGATCTGAGTCCGGAACATGTTATCCTGAACGAGTACTCGAAGAATGGAGTAGAAGCCACTGTGTCACTCCTCGCACCACTTACCGTTAAATCATAATCGAATACGGGCCCATAGGTACGAAGCGAAAGTGGAATCCGTGCAACTGTATGAAGAAATGTACCTGCACGGTCCGAGAAAGGCTAGACTCCCGTGGTCAGTTACGTAATCTACTCAATATCCCGGGCAAACTGTGGACATAGTTGGAATCGTAGCGAAGTAACGGGGAAAACTTGTACTGCGAGTACCGAAGAGAAATGTTAGATCCTGGTTCTTCTGGATGTCGTCGGAGAAATTTTGGCATCACGGGCCAGTATCGGGAAAAAAAAGTGGATCCGTAGCGAGTTTACCGGAACATTGTCAGTCCCATCATTGGGACACCCCAGAGCCTAATTAAGGTTAATTCGTTTTTTTCGTTTAATTTTCACATCCTATTAAACCATCCTAGGTCCTTATCTACATATTATTTTCTCTTGTTGTTTCTATCTGGAACACTCTACTGATTTTATCAAGTTCATTTTTCTGCTTTCTCCATTTTTATATTCATTGCGGACAGTGAGTTTCTAGGTAGCGTCGATCGCAAGCTCATTCTCCTTTATTTCTAATTAACATAAATTAGCTCAATTGGGACATGATCCTTTGGTTTCTCATTGTTCGGACGCCATCTAGGATTTATGGAAGTTTATTCTTTCTCCCTTTGGTTTCTCATATTGGGGACGACATCATAGGTTTTTTCTAAGGTTATTCATTCTTTTCTTCGTTTGTCATCATTGGGACTCCCCCTAGGCCCTATCTAAGCTTAATTGTTTTTTAATTTAATTTCTCATCGTTTGGACACCATCCTAGGTTTTATCTATGTTAATTCTTCATCCCTTTTGTTTCCTTTCATTCGAACTCCATCTAGGTATTATTTAAGTTCATTTGTTTTTCATCATAGGGACAACTTTCTAGGTTCTATCGAAGCTCATTCCTTTTTTCCATTTGTAACTAATCATTCGGACATGAAGCTTTGGTTTCTCATTGTTTGGACACCATCAAGGTTTTATGCAAGTTTATTCTTTCTCCCTTAGGTTTCTCATTGTTTGGACATCATCTAGTTTATTCTTTCTCCCTTTGGTTTTCTCATTTTTGGGACGACATCATATGTTCTATCTAAGGTCATTCATTCTTTCCTTGGGTCTGTCATCATTGGGACACCCCCTAGGCCCTATCTAAGGTTAATTGTTTTTTCGTTTAATTTCTCGTCCTTTGGAAACCATCCTAGGTCCTATCTACATTTATTCTTCATCCTTGTTGTTTACTATGGGAACACCATCTAGGTTTTATCTAAGTTCATTTTTTTGTTCCTCCATTTTTTCATCATTGGGACAGGTTTCTAGGTTCGATCGAAGCTCATTCCTTTTTTCCATTAATAACTAGTCATTGGGACATGATCCTTTGGTTTCTCATCGTTCGAACGCCATCTAGGTTTTATGGAAGTTTATTCTTTCTCCCTTTGGTTTCTCATATTGGGGACGACATCATAGGTTTTTTCTAAGGTTATTCACTCTTTTCTTTCGTTTGTCATCATTGGGACGCCCTAGGCCCTATCTAAGCTTAATTGTTTTTTAATTTAATTTCTCATCGTTTGGACACCATCCTAGGTTTTATCTATGTTAATTCTTCATCCCTTTTGTTTCCTTTCATTCGAACGCCATCTAGGTTTTTCATCATAGGGACAACTTTCTAGGTTCTATCGAAGCTCATTCCTTTTTTCCATTTGTAACTAATCATTGGGACACCATCCTTTGGTTTCTCATTGTTTGGACACCATCTAGGTTCGATGGAAGTTTATTCTTTCTCCCTTTGGTTTCTCCTCTTTGCGACAACTTTGTAGCTTCTTTCTATGGTCATTGATTCTTTAATTTGGTTTGTCATTATTGGGACGCCTCGTAGGCCATATCTAAGCTTAATTGTATGTTCCTTTAATATCTCATCTTTTAGACACCATCCTAAGTTTTGTCTATTTTTATTCTTCATCCCTTTCGTTTCCTATTATTGGAATGGCATCTAGGTTATATCTAAGTTCATTTGTTTGTTCCACTTGTTTTCAATCATTGGGACTGCTTTCTAGGTTCTATCTAAGCTCATTCCTTTTTTCCATTTGTAACTAATCATTCGGACATGAAGCTTTGATTTCTCATCGTTTGGACACCATCAAGGTTTTATTCAAGTTAATTCTTTCTCCCTTAGGTTTCTCATTGTTTGGACATCATCTAGTTTATTCTTTCTCCCTTTGGTTTTCTCATCTTTGGGATGACATCATAGGTTCTATCTAAGGTCATTCATTCTTTCCTTGGGTCTGTCATCATTGGGACGCCCCCTAGGCCCTATCTAAGGTTAATTGTTTTTTCCTTTAATTTCTTGTCATTTGGAAACCATCCTAGGTCCTATCTATATTTATTCTTCATCCCTTTTGTTTACTATCATTGGAACACCATCTAGGTTTTATCTAAGTTCAGTCTTTTGTTCCTCCATTTTTTCATCATTGGGACAGGTTTCTAGGTTCAATCGAAGCTCATTCCTTTTTTTCCATTAATAACTAGTCATTGGGACATGATCCTTTGGTTTCTCATCGTTTGGACGCCATCTAGGTTTTATGAAAGTTTATTCTTTCTCCCTTTGGTTTCTCATATTGGGGACGACATGATAGGTTTTTTCTAAGGTCATTCATTCTTTTCTTTCGTTTGTCATCATTGGGTTGCCCCCTGGGCCCTATCTAAGCTTAATTGTTTTTTCCTTTAAGTTCTCATCGTTTGGACACCATCCTAGGTTTTATCTATGTTAATTCTTCATCCCTTTTGTTTCCTATCATTCGAACGCCATCTAGGTATTATTTAAGTTCATTTGTTTTTCATCATAAGGACAACTTTCTAGGTTCTATCGAAGCTCGTTCCTTTTTTTCCATTTGTAACTAATCATTGGGACATGATCGTTTGGTTTCTCATTGTTTGGACACCATCTAGGTTTTATGGATGTTTATTCCTTCTCCCTTTAGTTTCTCATATTGGGGACGACGTCATAGGTTTTTTCTAAGGTCATTCATTCTTTTCTTTCGTTTTTCATCATTGGAAAGCCCCCTAGGCCCTATTTAAGATTAATTGTATGTTCCTTTAATTTCTCAATGTTTAGACATCTTGGATTTTGCTCAGTTCATTGGTTAGTTCCACGCGTTTTTCTTCATTGGGACAACTTTCTAGGTTCTATCATAACTGGTGTGTTTTTTCCATTTGTAACTAATCATTGGAACATAATCCTTTAGTTTCTCATCGCTTGGAAACAATCTAGGTTTAAAGGAAGTTTATTCTTTCTCATTTTGGGACATCATATGTTCTTTCTAAGGTCATTTATTCTTTACCTTGGTTTGTGATCATTGGAATGCGGACAGGCCCTATCTAAGCTTAATATTTTGTTCCTATAATTTCTCATCGTTTAGAAACCATCGTAGGTTCTATCGATGTTTATTCTTGATCCCTGTTGTTTTTTGTCACTGGACGCCATCTAAATTTTATCTAAGTTCATTTATTTGTTCTACTCGTTTTTCCTATAATTGGAACAACATCTAGGTTTAATCTAAGTTCATTTGTCTATTCCACTCGTTTTTCATCATTGGGACAGCTCTCTAGGTTCTATATATGCTCATTCCATTTTTCCATTTGTAACTAATCATTGTGACATGATCCTTTGGTTTCTGATCGTTTGGACACCATCTAGGTTTTATGGAAGTTTATTCTTTCTCATTTTGGGACGACATCGTCGGTTCTTCATCCTTTTGTTTGCATTATTGGAACGCCATCTAGATTTTATCCAAGTTCATTTATTTGTTCTACTTGTTTTTCGTCATTGGGACAGCTATCGAGGTTCTATCTAAGCTCATTCCTTTTTTCCATTTATAACTAATCATTGGGACATGATCCTTTGGTTTTTCATCGTTTAGACACCATCTAGGTTTTGTGGAAGTTTATTCTTTCTCCATTTGGTTTCTCATTTTGGGACGACTTCGTCGGTTCTTTCTAAGGTCATTCATTCTTTACTTTGGTTTGTCATGATGGGGATGCACCCTAGGCGCTATCTAAGCTTAATTGTTTGTTCCTTTAATTTGTCATCGTTTAGACCTCATCCTAATCTCAGTTCATTTGTTTGTTCTACTCAATTTTCATCATTGGGATAGCTTTCTAGGTTCTATCTTAGCTGATTACTTTTTTCCATTTGTAACTAATTATTGGGACACGAAACTTATGTTTCTCACTTGCTCGATACTATCTAGGTTTGATGGAAGTTTATTCTTTCTCCCTTTGGTTTCTCATCTTTGGGACTACATCATAGGTTCTTTCTAAGGTCATTATTCTTCACTTTGGTTTGTCATCATGGGGACGCCCCCTAGGCCCTATCTAAGCTTAATTGTTTGTTCATTTAATTTCTCACCATTTAGACACCATCCTAGGTTCTATCTATTTTTATTCTTCATCCCTTTTGTTTGCTATCATTGGAATACCATTTAGGTTTGATCTAAGTTCAATGCTTTGTTCCACTCGCTTTTCATCATTGGGACAACTTTTTAGGTTCTATCTATGCTCGTTCCATTTTTCCATTTGTAACTAATCATTAGGACACGAAGCTTTGGTTTCTAATTGGGTGGACACCATCTAGGTTTGATGGATGTTTATTCTTTCTTCCTTTGGTTTCTCTTCTTTGGGACGACATTGTAGGTTCTAAGGTCATTCATTCTTTCCTTTGATTTGTCATCATTGGCACGCCCCTTTGGCCCTATCTAAGCTCATTAATTTTTTCGATTTGTAACTAATCATTGGGACAAGAACCTTTGGTGTCTCATTGGGATGCCCATTCGACCCTATCTAAGCTAAATTGGTGCTTCCTTTAATTTCTCACCGTTTAGACACCATCCTAGGTTCTGCGCATGTTTACACTTCATCCATTTTGTTTCCTTTCATTGGAACATTATCTAGGTTTAATTTAGGTTCATTTGTCTATTCCACTCGTTTTTCATCATTGGGACATCTTTCTAAGTTCTATCTCTGCTCATTCCATTTTGCCATTTGTAACTAATCATTGGGACATGATCCTTTGGTTTCGCATCGTTTGGACACCATCTAGGTTTGATGGATGTTTATTCTTTCTCAATTCCGTTTCTCATTTTTGGACGACATTGTAGGTTTTTTCTAAAGTCATTCATTCTTTACTTTGGTTTGGCATCATGGGGACGCCCCCGAGGCGCTATCTAAGCTTAATTGTTTGTTCCGTTAGCTTCTCACTGTTTAGACGCCATCCTAGGTTCTGTGTATGTTTATATTTCATCCATTTTGTTTCCTATCATTGGAACACGATCTAGGTTTAATCTAAGTTTCTTTGTCTATTCCACTCGTTTTTCATCATTGGGACACCTTTCTAGGTTCTATCTAGGCTCATTCCATTTTACCATTTGTAACTAATCATTGTGACAAGTTCCTTTGGTTTCGCATCGTTTGGACACCAACTAGGTTTGATGGATGTTTATTCTTTCTCAATTTCGTTACTCATTTTTGGACTACATCGTAGGTTCTTTCTAAGGTCATTCATTCTTTACTTTGATTTGTCATCATGGGGACGCCCCCTAGGCGCAATCTAAGCTTTTTTTTTTCCTTTAGTTTCTCACCGTTTAGGTACCATCCTCGGATCTGCGTATGCTTATACTTTATCCATTTTGTTCCCTATCATTGGAACACCATCTAGGTTTAATCCAAGTTCATTTGTCTATTCCACTCGTTTTTCATCATTGGGACAGCTTTCTAGGTTCTATCTAAGCTCATTCCTATTTTCCATGTGTAACTAATTATTGGGACAAGTTCCTTTCGTTTCGCATCGTTTGGACACCATCTAGGTTTGATGGATGTTTATTCCTTCTCATTTTTGGACGACATCGTAGGTTCTTTCTAAAGTCATTCATTCTTTACTTTGGTTTGGCATCATGGGGATGCCCCCTAGGCGCTATCTAAGCTTAATGGTTTGTTCCGTTAATTTTTCACCGTTTAGACACCATCCTAGGTTCTGTGTATGTTTATACTTCATCCATTTTGTTTCCTATCATTGGAACACGATCTAGGTTTAATCTAAGTTTATTTGTCTATTCCACTTGTTTTTCATCATTGGGACAGCTTTCTAGGTTCTATCTATGCTCATTCCATTTTTCCAGTTGTAACTAATCATTGTGACATGATCCTTTGGTTTCGCATCGTTTGGACACCATCTAGGTTTGATGGATGTTTAATCTTTCTCAATTTCGTTTCTCATTTTTGGACTACATCGTAGGTTTTTTCTAAAGTCATTCATTCTTTACTTTGATTTGTCATCATGGGGACGCCTCCTAGGTGCTATCTAAGCTTAATTTTTTTTTTTCCTTTAATTTCTCACCGTTTAGGTACCATCCTCGGTTTTGCGTATGTTTATACTTCATCCATTTTGTTTCCTATCATTGGAACACCATCTAGGTTTAATATAAGTTCATTTGTCTATTCCACTCCTTTTTCATCATCGGGACAGCTTTCTAGGTTCTATGTAAGCTCATTCCTTTTTTCCATGTGTAACTAATCATTGGGACAAGTTCCTTTGGTTTCGCATCGTTTGGACACCATCTAGGTTTGATGGATGTTTATTCTTTCTCATATTTTCGACGACATCGTAGGTTCTTTCTAAGGTCATTCATTCTTTACTTTGGTTTGGCATCATGGGGACGCCCCCTAGGCGCTATCTAAGCTTAATTGTTTGTTCCGTTAATTTCTCACCGTTTAGACACTATCCTAGGTTCTGCGTATGTTTATACTTCATCCATTTTGTTTCCTATCATTGGAACACGATCTAGTTTTAATCTAAGTTTATTTGTCTATTCCACTCGTTTTTCATCATTGGGACAGCTTTCAAGGTTCTATCTATGCTCATACCATTTTTCCAGTTGTAACTAATCATTGTGACATGATCCTTTGGCTTCGCATCGTTTGGACACCATCTAGGTTTGATGGATGTTTAATCTTTCTCAATCTCGTTTCTCATTTTTGGACTACATCGTAGGTTTTTTCAAGGTCATTCATTCTTCACTTTGATTTGTCATCATGGGGACGCCCCCTAGGTGCTATCTAAGCTTAATTTTTTTTTTCTTTAATTTCTCACCGTTTAGGTACCATCCTAGGTTCTGCGGATGTTTATACTTCATCCATTTTGTTTCCTATCATTGGAACACGATCTAGGTTTAATCTAAGTTTATTTGTCTATTCCACTCGTTTTTCATCATTGGGACAACTTTCTAGGTTCTATCTATGCTCATTGCATTTTTCCATTTGTAACTAATCATTGTGGCAAAGGTCCTTTGGTTTCGGATCGTTTGGACAGCATCTAGGTTTGCTGGATGTTTATTCTTTCACAATTTCGTTTCTCATTTTTGGACTACATCGTTGGTTCTTTCTAAGGTCATTCATTGTTTACTTTGGTTTGTCATCATTGGGACGCCCCCTAAGCCATATCTAAGCTAAATTGTTTGTTCCTTTAATTTCTCACCGTTTAGACACCATCCTAGGTTCTGCGAATGTTTACACTTCATCCATTATGTTTCGTTTCATCGGAACACCATGTAGGTTTAATTTAGGTTCATTTGTCTATTCCACTCGTTTTTCATCATTGGGACATCTTTCTAGGTTCTATCTATGCTCATTCCATTTTGCCATTTGTTACCAATCATTGGGACATGATCCTTTGGTTTCGCATGGTTTGGACACCAACTAGGTTTGATGGATGTTTATTCTTTCTCATTTTTGGACGACATCGTAGGTTCTTTCTAAGGTCATTCATTCTTTACTTTGGTTTGGTATCATGGGGACGCCCCCTAGGCGCTATCTAAGCTTAATTGTTTGTTCCGTTAATTCCTCACCGTTTAGGACGCCATCCTAGGTGCGTATGTTTATACTTCATCCATTTTGTTTCCTATCATTCGAACACCATCTAGGTTTAATCTAAGTTCATTTGTCTATTCCACTCATTTTTCATCATTGGGACAGCTTTCTAGGTTCTATCTATGCTCAATCCCTTTTTCTAGTTGTAACTAATCATTGTCACAAGTTCCTTTGGTTTCGCATCTTTTGGACACCATCTAGGTTTGATGGATGTTTATTCTTTCTCAATTTCGTTTCTCATTTGTGGACTACATCGTAGGTTCTTTCTAAGGTCATTTCATTTCTTTACTTTGATTTTGGTATCATTGGGGACGCCCCCTAGGCTCGCTATCTAAAGCTTAATTGTTTGTTCCGTTAATTTCCTTCACCGTTTAGACGCCATCCTAGGTGCGTATGTTTATACTTCATCCATTTTGTTTCCTATCATTCGAACACCATCTAGGTTTAATCTAAGTTCATTTGTCTATTCCACTCATTTTTCATCATTGGGACAGCTTTCTAGGTTCTATCTATGCTCAATCCCTTTTTCTAGTTGTAACTAATCATTGTCACAAGTTCCTTTGGTTTCGCATCTTTTGGACACCATCTAGTTTGATGGATGTTTATTCTTTCTCAATTTCGTTTCTCATTTGTGGACTACATCGTAGGTTCTTTCTAAGGTCATTCATTCTTTACTTTGGTTTGGTATCATGGGGACGCCCCCTAGGCGCTATCTAAGCTTAATTGTTTGTTCCGTTAATTCCTCACCATTTAGACGACCTTGGATCTGCGTATGCTTATACTTCATCCAATTTTTGTTTCGCTTTCATTCGAAACACCAATCTAGGTTTAAATCCAAGTTTCATTTTGGTCTAATCCCACTCGTTTCCTTCATCATTTGCGCGACAGCATTCTAGGGTATCTATCTAACTCATTCCTTTTTTCACTGTGTAACTACATCATTGCGAACAAGTTCCTTTTGGCTTTCGCATCGTGTCTCGACACATCTAGGTTTGATGGCATGTTATTCTTTCTCTTCCCATCTTTTTTTTTCGACGCACATCGTAGGTTCTTTCAAGGTCATTCATCTTTTACTTTGGTTTGGCATCATCGGGACGCCCCCTAGGCGCTATTCTAAGCTTTAATTGTTCTGTGTCCGTTAACATTCTCACCGTTTAGACCACCATCCTAGGTTCTGCGCAGTATGTTTATAATTCATCCATTTGTTTCTATCATTGCGAACACAATCTAGGTTTAATCTAAGTTATTTGTCTATTCCACTCGTTTTTCTATCATTGGGACAACTTTCTAGTTCTATTCTATGTCATTGCATTTTTCCATTTGTAACTAATCATTGTGGCAAAGGTTCTTTGGTTTCGGATCGTTTGACAGCATCTAGGTTTGCTGGATGTTTATTCTTCACAATTTCGTTCTCATTTTTGGACTACATCGTTGGTTCTTTCTAAGGTCATTCATTGTTTACTTTGGTTTGTCATCATTGGGACGCCCCTTAAGCCATATCTAAGCTAAATTGTTTGTTCCTTTAATTTCTCACCGTTTAGACACCATCCTACGGTTCTGCGAATGTTTTACACTTCATCCATTATTGTTTCTTTCATCGGAACACCATGATAGGTTTAATTAGGTTCATTTGTCTATTCCACTCGTTTTTCATCATTGGGACATCTTTCTAAGGTTCTATCTATGTCATTCCATTTTGCCATTTTGTTACCACATCATTGTGCACACAGATCCTTTAGGCTTCGCATCGTTTGCGACCACCATCTAGTTTGATGGAATGCTCTTAATCTTTTCTCAACCCTCTCGTTTCTCATTCCTTTCGACTTCACATCGTAGGTTATTTTTCAAGGGGTCATTTCCAATTTCCTTCACTACTTATTGTCCATCTATGGGACGCCCCCTACGGTGCTTATCTAAGCTTAATTTTTTTTTTTCCTTTAATTTTCACCGCTTTAGGTACCATCCCTAGGTCTCTGCGGATGTTCGTACTATACTTCATCCATTTGTTCCTACTCATCTCGGAACCGATCTAGGTTTAATCTAAGTTCATTTGTCTATTCCACTCGTTTTTCATCATTGAGACAGCTTTCTAGGTTCTATCCAAGCTCATTCCTTTTTTCCATGTGTAACTAATCATTGGGACAAGTTCCTTTGGTTTCGCATCGTTTGGACACCATCTAGGTTTGAGGGATGTTTATTCTTTCTCAATTTCGTTTCTTCATTTTTCGACTACATCGTTAGGTTTTTTCTAAGGTCAATTCATTCTTCACTTTTGATTTGTTCATCATGGGGCGCCCCCTAGGGTGCTATCTAAGCTTAATTTTTTTTTTCTTAATTTCTCACCGTTTAGTACCATCCTAGGTTCTGCGGATGTTTATACTTCATCCATTTTGTTTCCTATCATTGGAACACGATCTAGGTTTAATCTAAGTTTATTTGTCTATTCCACTCGTTTTTCATCATTGGGACAACTTTCTAGGTTCTATCTATGCTCATTGCATTTTTCCATTGTTAACTAATCATTGTGGCAAAGGTCCTTTGGTTCGGATCGTTTGACACATCTAGGTTTGCTGGATGTTTATTCTTTCACAATTTCGTTTCTCATTTTTGGACTACATCGTTGGTTCTTTCTAAGGTCATTCATTGTTTACTTTGGTTTGTCATCATTGGGACGCCCCCTAAGCCATATCTAAGCTAAATTGTTTGTTCCTTTAATTTCTCACCGTTTAGACACCATCCTAGGTTCTGCGAATGTTTACACTTCATCCATTATGTTTCGTTTCATCGGAACACCATGTAGGTTTAATTTAGGTTCATTTGTCTATTCCACTCGTTTTTCATCATTGGGACATCTTTCTAGGTTCTATCTATGCTCATTCCATTTTGCCATTTGTTACCAATCATTGGGACATGATCCTTTGGTTTCGCATGGTTTGGACACCAACTAGGTTTGATGGATGTTTATTCTTTCTCATTTTTGGACGACATCGTAGGTTCTTTCTAAGGTCATTCATTCTTTACTTTGGTTTGGTATCATGGGGACGCCCCCTAGGCGCTATCTAAGCTTAATTGTTTGTTCCGTTAATTCCTCACCGTTTAGGCGCCATCCTAGGTGCGTATGTTTATACTTCATCCATTTTGTTTCCTATCATTCGAACACCATCTAGGTTTAATCTAAGTTCATTTGTCTATTCCACTCATTTTTCATCATTGGGACAGCTTTCTAGGTTCTATCTATGCTCAATCCCTTTTTCTAGTTGTAACTAATCATTGTCACAAGTTCCTTTGGTTTCGCATCTTTTGGACACCATCTAGGTTTGATGGATGTTTATTCTTTCTCAATTTCGTTTCTCATTTGTGGACTACATCGTAGGTTCTTTCTAAGGTCATTCATTCTTTACTTTGATTTGTCATCATGGGGACGCCCCCTAGGCGTTATCTAAGCTTTTTTTTTTTTTTTTTCCTTTCATTTTTCACCGTTTAGGTACGATCCTTGGATCTGCGTATGCTTATACTTCATCCATTTTGTTTCCTTTCATTGAAACACCATCTAGGTTTAATCCAAGTTCATTTGTCTATTCCACTCGTTTTTCATCATTGGGACAGCATTCTAGGTTCTATCTAAGCTCATTCCTTTTTTCCATGTGTAACTAATCATTGGGACAAGTTCCTTTGGTTTCGCATCGTTTCGACACCATCTAGGTTTGATGGATGTTTATTCTTTCTCATTTTTCGACGACATCGTAGGTTCTTTCTAAGGTCATTCATTCTTTACTTTGGTTTGGCATCATGGGGACGCCCCCTAGGCGCTATCTAAGCTTAATTGTTTGTTCCGTTAATTTCTCACCGTTTAGACACCATCCTAGGTTCTGCGTATGTTTATAATTCATCCATTTTGTTTCCTATCATTGGAACACAATCTAGGTTTAATCTAAGTTTATTTGTCTATTCCACTCGTTTTTCATCATTGGGACAGCTTTCAAGGTTCTATCTATGCTCATTCCATTTTTCCAGTTGTAACTAATCATTGTGACATGATCCTTTTGTTTCGCATCTTTTGGACACCATCTAGGTTTGATGGATGTTTAATCTTTCTCAATCTCGTTGCTCCTTTTTGGACTACATCGTAGGTTTTTTCTTAGGTCATTCATTCTTTACTTTGATTTGTCATCATGGGGACGCCCCCTAGGTGCTATCTAAGCTTATTTTTTTTTTCCTTTAATTTCTCACCGTTTAGGTACCATCCTAGGTTCTGCGTATGTTTATACTTCATCCATTTTGTTTCCTATCATTGGAACACGATCTAGGTTTAATCTAAGTTTATTTGTCTATTCCACTCGTTTTTCATCATTGGGACAACTTTCTAGGTTCTATCTATGCTCATTTCATCCATTTTGTTTCGTTTCATCGGAACACCATATAGGTTTAATTTAGGTTCATTTGTCTATTCCACTCGTTTTTCATCATTGGCAAATCTTTCTAGGTTCTATCTATGCTCATTCCATTTTGCCATTTGTTACCAATCATTGGGACATGATCCTTTGGTTTCGCATCGTTTGGACACCATCTAGGTTTGATGGATGTTTATTCCTTCTCATTTTTGGACGACATCGTAGGTTCTTTCTAAGGTAATTCATTCTTTACTTTGGTTTGGTATCATGGGGACGCCCCCTAGGCGCTATCTAAGCTTAATTGTTTGTTCCGTTAATTTCTCACCGTTTAGACGCCATCCTAGGTTCTGCGTATGTTTATACTTCATCCATTTTGTTTCCTATCATTCGACCACCATCTAGGTTTAATCTAAGTTCATTTGTCTATTGCACTCGCTTTTAATCATTGGGACAGCTTTCTAGGTTCTATCTATGCTCATTCCATTTTTCCAGTTGTAACTAATCATTGTCACAAGTTCCTTTGGTTTCGCATCTTTTGGACACCATCTAGGTTTGATGGATGTTTATTCTTTCTCAATTTCGTTTCTCATTTTTGGACTACATCGTAGGTTTTTTCTAAGGCCATTCATTCTTTACTTTGATTTGTCATCATGGGGACGCCCCCTAGGCGCAATCGAAGCTTTTTTTTTTTTTTTTTTTTCCTTTAGTTTCTCACCGTTTAGGTACCATCCTCGGATCTGCGTATGCTTATACTTTATCCATTTTGTTCCCAATCATTGGAACACCATCTAGGTTTAATCCAAGTTCATTTGTCTATTCCACTCGTTTTTCATCATTGGGACAGCTTTCTAGGTTCTATCTAAGCTCATTCCTATTTTCCATTGTACCAATCATTGGGACAGTTCCTTTCGTTTCGCATCGTTTGGACACCATCTAGGTTTGATGGATGTTTATTCTTCTCATTTTTGGACGATATCGTAGGTTCTTTCTCAGGTCATTCATTCTTTACTTTGGTTTGGCATCATGGGGACACCCCTCCTAGGCACTATCTAAGCTTAATTGTTTGTTCCATTAATTTCTCACCGTTTAGACGCTATCCTAGGTTCTGCGTATGTTTATACTTCATCCATATTGTTTCGTATCATTGGAACACGATCTAGGTTTAATCTAAGTTTATTTGTCTATTCCCACTCGTATTTCATCATTGGGACAACTCTCTAGGTTCTATCTATGCTCATTCCATTTTTCCATTTGTAACTAATCATTGTGACAAGTTCCTTTGGTTTCGGATCGTTTGGACACCATCTAGGTTTGATGGATGTTTATTCTTTCACAATTTCGTTTCTCATTTTTGGACTACATCGTAGGTTCTTTCTAAGGTGATTCATTCTTTACTTTGGTTTGTCATCATTGGGACGCCCGCTAGGCGCTATCTAAGCTAAATTGTTTGTTCCTTTAATTTGTCACCGTTTAGACACCATCCTAGGTTCTGCGCATGTTTACACTTCATCCATTTTGTTTCGTTTCATCGGAACACGATCTAGGTTTAATCTAAGTTCATTTTACTTTGGTTTGTCATCATTGGGACGCCCGCTAGGCGCTATCTAAGCTAAATTGTTTGTTCCTTTAATTTGTCACCGTTTAGACACCATCCTAGGTTCTGCGCATGTTTACACTTCATCCATTTTGTTTCGTTTCATCGGAACACCATCTAGGTTTAATTTAGGTTCATTTGTCCATTCCACTCGTTTTTCATCATTGGGAATGCTTTCCAGGTTTTATCCATGCTCATTCCATTTTTCCATTTGTAACTAATCATTGTGACAAGGTCCTTTGGTTTCGCATCGTTTGGATACCATCTAGGTTTGATGGATGTTTATTCTTTCTGAATTTCGTTTCTCGTTTTTGGACGACATCGTAGGTTCTTTCTAAAGTCATTCATTCATCACTTTGGTTTGGCATCATGGGGACGCCCCCTAGGCGCTATCTAAGCTTAATTGTTTGTTCCGTTAATTTCTCACCGTTTAGACACCATCCTAGGTTCTGCGTATGTTTATACTTCATCTATTTTGTTTCCTCTCATTGGAACACGATCTAGGTTTAATCTAAGTTCATTTGTCTATTCCACTGCTTTTTCATCATTGGGAATGCTTTCCAGGTTCTATCCATGCTCAATCCATTTTTCCAGTTGTAACTAATCATTGTGACCTGATCCTTTGCTTTCGCATCGTTTGGACACCATCTAGGTTTGATGGATGTTTAATCTTTCTCAATTTCGTTTCTCGTTTTTGGACTACATCGTAGGTTCTTTCTAAGGTCATTCATTCTTTACTTTGGTTTGTCATCATTGGGACGCCCCCTAGGCGATATCTAAGCTAAATTGTTTGTTCCTTTAATTTCTCACCGTTTAGACACCATCCTGGGTTCTGCGCATGTTTACACTTCATCCATTTTGTTTCGTTTCATCGGAACACCATCTAGGTTTAATTTAGGTTCATTTGTCTATTCCACTCGTTTTTCATCATTGGGACAAATTTCTAGGTTCTATCTATGCTCATTCCATTTGGCCTTTTGTAACTAATCATTGGGACATGATCCTTTGGTTTCGAATCGTTTGGACACCATCTAGGTTTGGTGGGTGTTTATTCTCTCTCATTTTTGGACGATATCGTAGGTTCTTTCTAAGGTCATTCATTCTTTACTTTTGTTTGTCAACATTGGGACGCCCCCTAGGCGCTATCTAAGCTAAATTGTTTGTTCCTTTAATTTCTCACCGTTTAGCTCCATCCTAGGTTCTGCGCATGTTTACACTTCATCCATTTTGTTTCGTTTCATTGGAACACCATCTAGGTTTAATCTAATTTCATTTGTCTATTCCACTCCTTTTTCATCATTGGGACAGCTTTCTAGGTTCTATGTAAGCTCATTCCTTTTTTCCATGTGTAACTAATCATTGGGACAAGTTCCTTTGGTTTCGCATCGTTTGGACACCATCTAGGTTTGATGGATGTTTAATCTTTCTCAATTTCGTTTCTCATTTTTGGACTACATCGTAGGTTCTTTCTAAGGTCATTCATTCTTTACTTTGGTTTGGCATCATGGGGACGCCACTCCTAGGCACTATCTAAGGTTAATTGTTTGTTCCATTAATTTCTCACCGTTTAGACGCCATCCTAGGTTCTGCGTATGTGTATACTTCATCCACATTGTTTCCTATCATTGGAACACGATCTAGGTTTAATATAAGTTTATTTGTCTATTCCCACTCGTATTTCATCATTGGGACAACTCTCTAGCTTCTATCTATGCTCATTCCATTTTTCCATTTGTAACTAATCATTGTGACAAGTTCCTTTGGTTTCGGATCGTTTGGACACCATCTAGGTTTGATGGATGTTTATTCTTTCACAATTTCGTTTCTCATTTTTGGACTACATCGTACGTTCTTTCTAAGGTCATTCATTCTTTACTTTGGTTTGTCATGATTGGGACGCCCCCTAGGCGCTATTTAAGCTAAATTCTTTGTTCCTTTAATTTCTCACCGTTTAGACACCATCCTAGGTTCTGCGCATGCTTACACTTCATCCATTTTGTTTCGTTTCATCGGAACACCATCTAGGTTTAATTTAGGTTCATTTGTCCATTCCACTCGTTTTTCATCATTGGGACAACTTTCTCGGTTCTATCCATGCTCATTCCATTTTTCCATTTGTAACTAATCATTGCGACAAGGTCCTTTGGTTTCGCATCGTTTGGACACCATCTAGGTTTGATGGATGTTTACTCTTTCTCAATTTCGTTTCTCATTTTTGGACTACATCGTAGGTTCTTTCTAAGGTCATTCATTCTTTACTTTGATTTGTCATCATGGGGACGCCCCCTAGGCGCTATCTAAGCTTAATTTTTTTTGTCCCTTTAATTTCTCACCGTTTAGGTACCATCCTCGGTTCTGCGTATGTTTATACTTCATCAATTTTGTTTCCTATCATTGGAACACCATCTAGGCCTAATCTATGTTCATTTGTCTATTCCACTCCTTTTTCATCATTGGGACAGCTTTCTAGGTTCTATCTAAGCTCATTCCATTTTTCCAGTTGTAACTAATCATTGTGATATGATCCTTTGGTTTCACATCGTTTGGACACCATCTAGGTTTGACGGATGTTTACTCTTTCTCAATTTCGTTTCTCATTTTTGGACTACATCGTAGGTTTTTTCTAAGGTCATTCATTCTTTACTTTGATTTGTCATCATGGGGACGCCCCCTAGGCGCTATCTAAGCTTAATTTTTTTTGTCCCTTTAATTTCCTACCGTTTAGGTACCATCCTCGGTTCTGCGTATGTTAATACTTTATCAATTTTGTTTCCTATCATTGGAACAACATCTAGGCCTAATCTATGTTCATTTGTCTATTCCACTCCTTTTTCATCATTGGGACAGCTTTCTAGGTTCTATCTAAGCTCATTCCTTTTTTCCATGTGTAACTAATCATTGGGACAAGTTCCTTTGGTTTCGCATCGTTTAGACACCATCTAGGTTTGATGGATGTTTATTCTTTCTCAATTCCGTTTCTCATTTTTGGACGACATTGTAGGTTTTTTTTAAGGTCATTCATTCTTTACATTGGTTTGGCATCATGGGGACGCCCCCTAGGCGGTATCTAAGTTTAATTGTTTGTTTTGTTAATTTATCATCGTTTAGACGCCATCCTAGGTTCTGCGTATGTTTATACTTCATCCATTTTGTTTCCTATCATTGGAACACGATCTAGGTTTAATCTAAGTTTATTTGTCTATTCCACTCGTTTTTCATCATTGGGACATCTTTCTAGGTTCTATCTATGCTCATTCCATTTTTCCAGTTGTAACTAATCATTGTGATATGATCCTTTGGTTTCGCATCGTTTGGACACCATCTAGGTTGGACGGATGTTTACTCTTTCTCAATTTCGTTTCTCATTTTTGGACTACATCGTAGGTTCTTTCTAAGGTCATTCATTCTTTACTTTGGTTTGTCATCATTGGGACGCCCAGTAGGCGCTATAGAAGCTAAATTGTTTGTTCCTTTAATTTCTCACCGTTTAGACACCATCCTAGGTTCTGCGCATGTTTACACTTCATCCATTTTGTTTCGTTTCATTGGAACACCATCTAGGTTTAATTTATGTTCATTTGTCTATTCCACTCGTTTTTCATCATTGGGACATCTTTCTAGCTTCTATCTATGCTCATTCCATTTTTCCAGTTGTAACTAATCATTGTGACATGATCCTTTGGTTTCACATCGTTTGGACACCATCTAGGTTTGGTGGATATTTATTCTTTCTCAATTTCGTTTCTCATATCTGGACTACATCGTAGGTTCTTTCTAAGGTCATTCATTCTTTACTTTGGTTTGTCATCATTGGGACGCCCCCTAGGCGCTATCTAAGCTAAATTGTTTGTTCCTTTAATTTCTCACCGTTTAGACACCAGCCTAGGTTCTGCGCATGTTTACACTTCATCCATTTTGTTTCGTTTCATTGGAACACATCTAGGTTTAATCTAAGTTCATTTGTCTATTCCACTCGTTTTTCATCATTGGGACAGCTTTCTAGGTTCTATGTAAGCTCATTCCTTTTTTCCATGTGTAACTAATCATTGGTACAAGTTCCTTTGGTTTCGCATCATTTGGACACCATCTAGGTTTGATGGATTGTTATTCTTTCTCATTTTTGGACGACATCGTAGGTTCTTTCTAAGGTCATTCATTCTTTACTTTGGTTTGGCATCATGGGGACGCTCCCTAGGCGCTATCTAAGCTTAATTGTTTGTTCCATTAATTTCTCACCATTTAGACACCATCCTAGGTTCTGCGCATGTTTACACTTCATCCATTTTGTTTCGTTTCATTGGAACACCATCTAGGTTTAATCTAAGTTCATTTGTCTATTCCACTCGTTTTTCATCATTGGGACAGCTTTCTAGGTTCTATGCAAGCTCATTCCTTTTTTCCATGTGTAACTAATCATTGGGACAAGTTCCTTTGGTTTCGCATCGTTTGGACACCATCTAGGTTTGATGGATGTTTATTCATTCTCATTTTTCGACGACATCGTAGGTTCTTTCTAAGGTCATTCATTCTTTACTTTGGTTTGGCATCATGGGGACGCTCCCTAGGCGCTATCTAATCTTAATTGTTTGTTCCACTAATTTCTCACCGTTTAGACACCATCCTAGGTTCTGCGCATGTTTACACTTCATCCATTTTGTTTCGTTTCATTGGAACACCATCTAGGTTTAATTTAATTTAGGTAAGTTCTACCTAAGCTCATTCTTTCTTTCCTTGGGTTTCTAATCATTGGCACGCCCCTTAGGCCCTATCTAAACTTAATTATTTGTTCCTTTTGTGTCTCATCGTTTACACACCATACTAGGTTTTATCTATGTTTATTCTTCATCAATTTATTTCTTCTACTCGTTTGTCGTCATTGGGACAGCTTTCTAGGCTCTACTAAGCTCATTACATTTTTCCACTTGTAACTAATCATTGGGACAAGATCCTTTGGTTTCGCATCGGTTGGACACCATCTAGGTTTGATGGATGTTTATTCTTTCTCTATTTCGTTTCTCATTTTTGGACTTCATCGTAGGTTCTTTCTAAGGTCATTCATTCTTTACTTTGATTTGTGATCATGGGGACGCCCCCTAGGTGCTATCTAAGCTTAATTGTTTGTTCCTTCAATTTCTCACCGTTTAGACAGCATCCTAGGTTCTGCGTATGTTTATACTTCATCCCTTTTGTTTCCTATCATGGGGACACCCCCTAGGCACTATCTAAGTTGAATTGTTTGTTCCTTCAATTTCTCAACATTTAGACTACATCCTAGGTTCTGCGTATGTTTATACCTCATCCCTTTTGTTTACTATCATTGGAACGCCATCTAGATTATACCTAAGTTCATTTTGGTTTTCTACTCTTTTTTCGTCATTGGGACAGCTTTCTAGGTTCTATGTAAGCTTATTACTTTTTTCCATTTGCATCTAATCATTAAGCCATGATCCTTTGGTTTCTCATCATTTGGACACCATCTAGGTTGTATGGTAGTTTCTTCTTTCTCCATTTGGTTTCTCATTTTGGGAGGATATTGTAGGCTTTTTCAAAGGTCATGCATTCTTTACTTTTGTTTGTCATCATTGGGACTCCCCCTAGGCCTTATCTAAGCTTAATAGTTTGTTCCTTTAATTTCTAATCATTTAGACACCATCCTAGGTTTTGCCTATCTTTATACTTCATCCATTTTGTTTCTTATGATTGAAACACCATCTACGTTTGATCCATTTTCATTTGTCTTTTCCACTCAGTTTTCATCATTGGGACAGCTTTGTAGGTTCTATTATGCTGATTCCTTTTTTCCATTTGTAACTAATCATTGGGACGCGATCCATTGGTTTCAAACCGTTTGGACACCATCTAGGTTTGATGGAAGTTTATTCTTTCTCCCTTTGGTTTCTCATCTTTGCGACGACTTTGTAGCTTCTGTCTATGGTCATTCATTCTTTAATTTGTTTGTCATTATTGGGAGCGCCCGTAGGCCCTATCTAGCTTAATGTATTGTGTTCCAATTAATTTCTCATCGTTTAGACACCATCCTAGGTTTTGTCTATGTTTATTCTTCATCCCTTTCGTTTCCTATTATTGGAATGGCATCTAGGTTATATCTATGTTCATTCTTTTGTTCCACTTGTTTTCAATCGTTGGGACTGCTTTCTAGGTTCTATCTAAGCTCATTCCTTTTTTCCATTTGTCCACTAATCATTCGGACATGAAAGCTTTGGTTTCTCATGTTTGGACACCATCAAGGTTATGCATTTTATTCTTTTCTCCCCTTTTAGGTTCTCTCATTGTTTCGAGACATCATCTATCGTATTAATTCTTTCTCCCTATTGGTTTCTCACAATTTCAATTCTTTCCCAGGGTCTACTCGTCAATGCGAGTTCACAAAAACACATAATCTCTAGAATTGTTCTATTAATCCATTGTTCTTTCCCGTTTAATTTCTCTTCCTTTCTGGAAACCATCCTATTATGTCCTATCAATATCTATGCTTCATCCTTATTTTGCTTTTTACAAATATTTGATCAACTCTAGGGTTTTATCTAAGTTCGTTTGTTGTTCGACTCTCAGTTATTTCTTTTTTCATCATTGGGACATGTATTCTACGTGTCGAGTTCGATAAGCTCTTCTATTATCCTTTTTTCCATATTAATAACTAGTCATGGACCCCCTGACTCTCTCTTTAATGTTAACGCTTATTCTTTACCCATTTTGCGTTTCTAACTATCGGGACGGACATCAATTAGTTTTTTTTTGTAAAAGGTCATCTCTATTCATCTTCTTTACGTTTCTCATCAATTGGACGCCCCCTAGCCCTATCAAGCTTAATTGTTTTTTAATTTAATTTCTCATCGTTTGTACACCAGATCCTAGGCTTTTATCTGATGTTAATTCTGTCATCCGTTTGTTTCCTTTAATTCGAAACGCCATATTAAAGTATTACTTTAAGTTCCATATGTTTTCCATTCATAGGGAACAGACTTAGGTTCTTCGAATATTCATTCATTTTCCATTTGTAACTAATCCATCTGGACATGATCCTTTGTGTTTCTTCATTGTTGGACACCATCTAGCGTTATGGAAGTTATTCTTTCTCCCTTTTGGTTTCTCACCTTTGACGACTTTGAAGTCTTTTTGTGTAATTCATTCTTTAATTGTGCGTTTGTCCATTATTGGACTAACGCCCCGTAGCCCTCTCTAACTTTAATGTAGTTCCTTTAATATTCTTCTATGCGTATTCAGACACCAATACCCTAGTATTGTTCTATGTTATTCTTCATCCTTTGCGTTTCCTATTATTGAATGTAGTTTGATTCTAGTTATATCGTAAGTTACATTTGTTTGTTCCAGTATTTGTTTCAATCTTTGGTACTGCTTCTAGTGTTCAAGCTAAGTCCTCATTCCTTCTTTTCCTATTTGTGAGTATGCTTCATCCAGCACATGAATCTTTGTCTTTCTCATTCGTTTTTGACACCATCATGGTTTTTATGCATGTGTTAGTTCTTTCTCCCAATAGCGGACATCTTCACGTTGTTAGGTTCTGGAACAGTCATCTCAGTTTATTCTTTCTCCTTTCTAAAGTCATCATTCTCGGTTTCTTCATTCATTTCATCTGGTCTGTCGTATTCAGGTGCTAGTGCAACAACCCCTCTTAGGCGCCATGCTAAGAGTTATTTCTCCCTTTTAAAGTTCGTCTTCCGCTTTGGCTGAACCCATCCTAGGGTCCTATCAACTCATCCCTTGTTGTTTTACTTATTGAACAACATCTAAGTAATTCAAATATCCTAACATTATTACAGTTTTTTGTCTCCAGTCATTATGACTCTATATCTACTACCTTCACCGTTAGACACCATCTAGCGTATCTGCGTATGTTTCTGTACTTTTCTCCATTAATAACTAGTCATTGGGACATTGATCCTTTTATTGGAAGTTTATTCTTTCTCCATTTCGGTTTCTTTCATATTGGGGACGACATCATAGGTTTTTTTTTTAAGGTCATTCATTCTCTGTCTTTCTGTTGTCATCACTTGGGAGCGCCCCCAGGCCCTATCTAAGCTAATTTGTTGTATTTTTTAATTTAATTTCCTCATCGTTTGGACACCATCCTAGTTTTATCTATCGTTAATTTCTCATCCTTTTGTTTCCTTTAATTGAAACGCCATATAGGTATTATTTAAGTTCATTTGTTTTCCATCATAGGGACAACTTTCTAGGTTCTTTCGAAGGTCATTCCTTTTTTCCATTTGTAACTAATCATTGGGACATGATCCTTTGGTTTCTCATTGTTTGGACACCATCTAGGCTTGATGGAAGTTTATTCTTTCTCCCTTTGGTTTCTCACCTTTGCGACGACTTTGTAGCTTCTTTTTATGGTAATTCATTCTTTAATTTGGTTTGTCATTATTGGGACGCCCCGTAGGCCCTATCTAAGTTTAATTGTATGTTCCTTTAAATTCTCATCGTTTAGACACCATCCTAGGTTTTGTCTATGTTTATTCTTCATCCCTTTCGTTTCCTATTATTGGAATGGCATCTAGGTTATAACTAAGTTCATTTGTTTGTTCCACTTGTTTTCAATCGTTGGGACTGCTTTCTAGGTTCTATCTAAGCTCATTCCTTTTTTCCATTTGTGAGTAATCATTCGGACATGAAGCTTTGGTTTCTCATCGTTTGGACACCATCAAGGTTTTATGTAATTTTATTCTTTCTCCCTTAGGTTTCTCATTGTTTGGACATCATCTAGTTTATTCTTTCTCCCTTTGGTTTTCTCATCCTTGGGACGACATCATAGGTTCTATCTAAGGTCATTCATTCTTTCCTTGGGTCTGTCATCATTGGGACACCCCCTAGGCCCTATCTAAGGTTAATTGTTTTTTCCTTTAATTTCTCGTCCATTGGAAACCATCCTAGGTCCTATCTATATTTATTCTTCATCCTTGTTGTTTACTATTGGAACACCATCTAGGTTTTATCTAAGTTCATTTTTTTTGTTCCTCCATTTTTTTCATCATTGGGACAGGTTTCTAGGTTCAATCGAAGCTCATTCCTTTTTTCCATTAATAACTAGTCATTGGGACATGATCCTTTGGTTTCTCATCGTAAGGACGCCATGTAGGTTTCATGGAAGTTTTTTCTTTCTCCCTTTGGTTTCTCATATTGGGGACGACATTATAGGTTTTTTCTAAGGTTATTCATTCTTTTCTTTCGTTTGTCATCATTGGGACGCCCCCTAGGCCCTATTTAAGCTTAAATGTTTTTTAATTTAATTTCTCATCGTTTGGACACCATCCTAGGTTTTATCTATGTTAATTCTTCATCCCTTTTATTTCCTATCATTCGAACGCCATCTAGGTATTATTTAAGTTCATTTGTTTTTCATCATAAGGACAACTTTCTAGGTTCTATCGAAGCTCGTTCCTTTTTTCCATTTGTAACTAATCATTGGGACATGATCCTTTGGTTTCTCATTGTTTGGACACCATCTAGGTTTTATGGAAGTTTATTCCTTCTCCCTTTGGTTTCTCATATTGGGGACGACATCATAGGTTTTTTCTAATGTCATTCATTCTTTTCTTTCTTTTGTCATCATTGGAAAGCCCCCTAGGCCCTATCTAAGCTTAATTGTTTGTTCCTTTAATTTCTCAATGTTTAGACACCATCCTAGGTTCTATCCATGTTTATTCTTCATCCCTTTGGTTTCCTATCATTAGAATGCAATCTAGTATTTTGCTAAGTTCATTGGTTATTTCCACTCGTTTTTCTTCATTGGGACAACTTTCTAGGTTCTATCTAAACTGATGTGTTTTTTTCCATTTGTAACGAATCATTGGAACATAATCCTTTAGATTCTCATCGTTTGAAAACAATCCAGGTGTAAAGGAAGTTTATTCTTTCTCATTTTTGTACGAAATTGTATGTTCTTTCTAAGGTCATTAATTCTTTACTTTGGTTTGTGATCATTGGAACGCGGACAGGCCCTATCTAAGCTTAATATTTTGTTCCTTTAATTTCTGATCGTTTAGAAACCGTCGTAGGTTCTATCTATGCTTATTCTTCATCCCTATAGTTTCCTATGATTGGAACATCATGTAGGTTTGATCTAAGTTCATCTCTTTGTTCCACTCGTTTTTCATCATTGGGACAGCTTTCTAGATTCTATCTAAGCTGAATGCTTTTTTCCATTTGAAACTAATCATTGGGACATGATCCTTTGGTTTCTCATTGTTTGGACACCATCTAGGTTTTATGGAAGTTTATTCTTTCTCCATTTGGTTTCTCATTTTGGGATGACATCGTAGGTTCTTTCTAAGGTGATGCATTCTTTACTTTGGTTGTTATCATGGGGACGCCCCCTAGGCCCTATCTAAGCTTAATTGTTTGTTCATTTAATTTCTCACCGTTTAGACACCATCCTAGGTTCTGTCTATTTTTCTTCTTCGTCCCTTTTGTTTGCTATCATTGGAATACCATTTAGGTTTAATCTAAGTTCATTTCTTGGTTGCACTCGTTTTTCATCATTGGGACAGCTTTTTAGGTTCTATCTATGCTCCTACCATTTTTCCAGTTGTAACTAATCATTAGGACACGAAGTTTTGGTTTCTAATTGGGTGGACACCATCTAGGTTTGATGGAAGTTTATTCTTTCTTCCATTGGTTTCTCCTCCTTGGGACGACGTTGTAGGTTCTAAGGTCATTCGTTCTTTCCTTTGATTTGTCATCATTGGCATATGAACCTTTTGTGTCTCATCGTTTCGACACAATCCCTTTGATGGAAGTTTATTCTTTGTCTATTTGGTTTCTCATTTTGGGATGACATCGTAGGTTCTTTCTAAGTTCATTCATTCTTTACTTTGGTTTGTCATCATTGGGACGCCCATTAGGTTCTATCTTTCTTTATTCTTCATCCCTTTTGTTTCCTATCATTCGAACACCATCTAGGTTTTATCAAAGATCATTTGCTTGTTCTACTCGTTTTTCGTCATTGGAACGCCCATTCGTCCCTATCTAAGCTCAATTGTTTGTTCCTATCGTTGGAACGCCATATGGATTTTACCGAAGTTCAATTATTTGTTCTACTCGTTTTTCGTCATTGGGACAACTTTCTAAGTTCTATCGAAGCTCATTCTTTTTTCCATTTGTAACAAGATCCTTTGGTTTCGCATCGTTTGGACACCATCTAGGTTTGATGGATGTTTATTCTTTCTCATTTTTGGACAACATCGTAGGTTCTTTCTAAGGTGATGCATTCTTTACTTTGGTTGTCATCATGGGGACGCCGCCTAGGCCCTATCTAAGCTTAATTGTTTGTTCATTTAATTTCTCGCCGTTTAGGCACCATCCTAGGTTCTGTCTATTTTTATTCTTCATCCCTTTTGTTTGCTATCATTGGAATACCATTTAGGTTTAATCTAAGTTCATTTCTTTGTTCCACTCGCTTTTCATCATTGGGACAACTTTTTAGGTTCTATCTAAGCTGAATGATTTGTTCCATTTGTAACTAATCATTGGGACATGATCCTTTGGTTTCTCACGGGTTGGAAACCATCTAGGTTTTATGGAAGTTTATTCTTTCTCCCTTTAATTTCCCATCTTTGGGACGACATCGTAGGTTCTATCTAAGGTGATTCATTCTTTCATTTTGTTTGTCATAAATGGCACGCCCCTTGGGCCGTATCTAAGTTTAATTATTTGTTCCTTTAATTTCTCATCGTTTAGATACCATACTAGGTTCTATCTATGTTTATTCTTCATCCCTATTGTTTTTTGTCACTGGACGCCATATAAATTTTATCTAAGTTCATTTATTTGTTCTACTCATTTTTCATCATTGGGACAGCTTTCTAGGGTCTATCTAAGCTCATTCCTTATTTCCATTTGTAACTAATCATTGGGACCTGATCCTTTGGTTTCTCATCGTATGGAGACCATCTAGTTTTTATGGAAGTTTATTCTTTCTCCATTTGGTTTCCCATTTTGGGACGACATCGTCGGTTCTTTCTAAGGTCATTCATTCTCTACTTTGGTTTGTCATCATGGGGACACCCCCTAGGCGCTATCTAAGCTTAATTGTTTGTTCCTTTAATTTCTCATCGTTTAGACCTCATCCTAGCTTCTGTCAATGTTTATTCTTCATCCCTTTTGTTTCCTTTCATTGGAATGCCATATGGATTTTACCTAAGTTCGTTTATTTGTTCTACTTGTTTTTCGTCATTGGGACGCCTTTCTAGGTTCTATCTAAGCTCATTCCTTTTTTCCATTTGTAACTAATCATTGGGACAAGATCCTTTGGTTTCGCATCGTTTGGGCACCATCTAGGTTTGATGGATGTTTTTTCTTTCTCATTTTTGGACGACATCGTAGGTTCTTTCTAAGGCCATTCATTCTTTACTTTGGTTTGTCATCATGGGGACGGCCCCGGCGCTATCTAAGCTTAATTGTTTGTTCCTTTAATTTCTCATCTTTTCGACACCATCCTAGTTCTATCAATGTTTATTCTTCATCCCTTTTAATTCCTCTCATTGGAACGCCATATAGATTTTACCTAAGTTCATTTATTTGTTCTACTCGTTTTTCTAGGTTCTATTTAGGCTCGTTCCTTTTTTCCATTTGTAACTAATCATTGGGACAAGATCCTTTGGTTTCGCATCGTTTGGACACCATCTAGGTTTGATGGATGTTTATTCTTTGTCAATTTCGTTTCTTATTTTTGGACAACATCGTAGGTTCTTTCAAAGGTCATTCATTCCTTACTTTGGTTTGTCATCATGGGGACGCCCCCTAGGCCCTATCTAAGCTTAATTGTTTGTTCATTTAATTTCTCACCGTTTAGACACCATCCTAGGTTCTATCTATTTTTATTCTTCATCCCTTTTGTTTGCTATCATTCGAATGCCATTTAGGTATAATCTAAGTTCATTGCTTTGTTCCACTCATTTTTCATCATTGGGACAACTTTTTAGGTTCTATCTATGCTCATTCCATTTTTCCATTTGTAACAAGCTTTGGTTTCTAATTGGGTGGACACCATCTAGGTTTGATGGATGTTTATTCTCTCTTCCTTTTGTTTCTCTTCTTTGGGACGACATTGTAGGTTCTAAAGTCACTCATTCTTTCCTTTGATTTGTCCTCATTGGCACGCCCCCTTTGGCCCTATCTAAGCTCTTTACTTTTTTCGATTTGTAACTAATCCTTGGCACATGGACCTTTCATGTCTCATCGTTTCGACAACATCCCTTTGATGGAAGTTTATTGTTTGTCTATTTGGTTTCTCATTTTGGGATGACAACGTAGGTTCTTTCTAAGGTCATTCATTCTTTACATTGGTTTGTCATCATTGGGACGCCCATTAGGCCCTATCTAAGCTTAATTGTTTGTTCCTTTAAGTTCTCACCGTTTACACACAATACTAGGTTCTATCTTTGTTTATACTTCATCTCTTTTGTTTCCTATCATTGGAACGCCATCTAGCCAAGATCATTTACTTGTTCTACTCATTTTTCGTCATTGGGATGCCCATTCGACCCTATCTAAGCTTCATTGTTTGTTCCTTTAATTTCTCACCGTTTATACACCATCCTAGTTCTGTCTATGTTTATTCTTCATCCTTTTGTTTGCATTATTGGAAATCCATCTAGATTTTGTCTAAGTTGATTTATTTATTCTACTCACTTTTTGTCATTGGGACAGCTTTCTAGGTTCTATCCAGTCCTTTTTTCCATTTGTAACTAATCATTGGGACCTGATCCTTTGGTTTCTCATCGTTTCGACACCATCTAGTTTTTATGGAAGTTTATTCTTTCTCCATTTGGTTTCTCATTTTGGGACGACATCGTCGGTTCTTTCTAAGGTCATTCATTCTTTACTTTGGTTTGTCATCATGGGCACGCCCCCTAGGCGCTATCTAAGCTTAATTGTTTGTTCCTTTAATTTCTCAAAGTTTAGACCTCATCCTAGCTTTTGTCAATGTTTATTCTTCATCCCTTTTGTTTCCTATCATTGGAAGGCCATCTAGGTTTTATCAAAGATCATTTACTTGTTCTATTCGTTTCTCGTCATTGGGATGCCCATTCGACCCTATCTAAGCGTAATTGTTTGTTCCTTTAATTTCTCACCGTTTAGACACCATCATAGTTCTGTCTATGTTTATTCTTCATCCTTTTGATTCCCTTATTGGAATGCCATCTAGATTTTCTCTAAGTTGATTTATTTATTCTACTCGCTTTTCGTCATTGGGACAGCTTTCTAGGTTCTATCCAGTCCTTTTTTCCATTTGTAACTAATCATTGGGACCTGATCCTTTGGTTTCTCATCGTTTGGACACCATCTAGGTTTTATGGAAGTTTATTCTTTCTCCATTTGGTTTCTCTTTTTCGGACGACATCGTCGGTTCTTTCTAAGGTCATTCATTCTTTACTTTGGTTTGTCATCATGGGCACGCCCCCTAGGTGCTATCTAAGCTTAATTGTTTGTTCCTTTAATTTCTCATCGTTTAGACACCATCCTAGCTTCTGTCAATGCTTATTCTTTGTCCCTTTTGTTTCCTATCATTGGAACGCCATAGGGATTTTACCTAAGTTCATTTATTTGTTCTACTCGTTTTTTGTCACTGGGACAGCTTTCTAGGTTCTATCTAAGCTCATTCCTTTTTTCCATTTGTAACTAATCATTGGGACCAGTTCCTTTGGTTTCGCATCGTTTGGACACCATCTAGGTTTGATCGAAGTTTATTCTTTCTCCCTTTGGTTTCTCATCTTTCTAACGACATCGTAGGTTCTATCTAAGGTCATTAATGCTTTCCTTTGGTTTGTCTTCATTGCCACGCCCCCTAGGCCCTATCTAAGCTTAATTATGTGTTCCTTCAATTTCTCCTCTTTTGGACACCATCCTAGGTTCTCTTCTATGTTATCTCACCCTTTGGTTCCTAACATTGAATGCCATCTAGGATTTATCTAAGTTCATTTGTTTGTTCCACTCGTTTTTCATCATTGGGATAGTTTTCTACGTTCTATCTAAGCTCATTCTTTCTTTCGATTTGTAACTAATCATTAAGACACGAACCTTTGGTTTCTCACTGGTGGGACACCATCTAGGTCTGATGGAAGTTTATTCTTTCTGCCATTGGTTTCTCATCTTTGGGACGACATCATAGGTTCTATCTGAGGTCATTCATTCTTTCCTTTGGTTTGTCATCATTGGCACACCCCTTGGGCTCTACCTAAGCTTAATTATTTGTTATTATAATTTCCCATTGTTTAGACACCATGCTAGGTTCTATCTATATTTATTCGTCATCCCTTTTCTTTCCTTTCATTGGAACACCATCTAGATTTTATCTAAGTTCATTTAGGTTTTCTACTCTTTTTTCGTCATTGGGACTGCTTTCTAGGTTCCATCTATGCGCATTCCATTTTTCCATTTGGGACATGATCCTTTGGTTTCCCATTGTTTGGACACCATCTAGGTTTTATGGAAGTTTTATTCTTGTCTCCCATTTGTTCTTCATTTTGGACGACACTGTAGGATTCTTTCTAAGGTCATGCATTCTTTACTTTGGTTTTCATCATTGGGACGCCCCGAGGCCCTATCTAAGCTTAATTGTTTGTTCCTTTAATTTCTCATCGTTTGGACACCATCCAAGGTTCTATCCATGTTTATTCTTGATCCCTTTTGTTTCCTATCATTGGATTGGCATCTAGGTTTTATCTAAGTTCATTTGTTTGCTCCACTTGTTTTTCATCAATCGAACAGCTTTTTAGGTTCTATCTGAGCTCATTCATTTTTTCCATTTGTAACTAATCATTGGGACATGATCCTTTGGTTTCTCATTCTTTTGGACACCATCTAGGTTTTATGGTAGTTTCTTCTTTCTCCATTTGGTTTCTCATTCTTTTGGACACCATCTAGGTTTTATGGTAGTTTCTTCTTTCTCCATTTGGTTTCTCATTTTGGGAGGACATTGTAGGTTTTTTCTAAGGTCTTGCATTCTTTAGTTTGGTTTGTCATCATTCGGACTCCCCCTAGGCCCTATCTAAGCTTAAAAATTTGTTCCTTTAATTTCTCATTGTTTAGACACCATCCTAGGTTCTCTCTATGTTTATACTTCATCCATTTTGTTTCCTATGATTGGAACACCATCTAGCTATACACTATGTTCATTTGTCTTTTCCACTCGGTTTTCATCATTGGGACAACTTTCTAGGTTCTATCTAGTCTGATTCCTTTTTTCCATTTGTAACTAATCATTGGGACGCGATCCATTGGTTTCCTCACACTGTTTGACTACCAATCTAGGGTTTGATGGATCAGTTTATTCTATGTCCCTTGGTTTCATCATTCTTTGCGTACGAACAATTGGTAGCTTTCTTTCTAAGGTCATATCATTCTTAATGTTGGGTTTGGTTCATTATTGGGAGCGCCCGTCAGCCCTATCTAAGCTTAATGTGTATGTTTCCTTTAATTTCTCAACGTTTAGAAGACACCTATCCTAGGTTATTGTCTATGTTTTGTTGTCTTTATCCTTTTGTTTCCTACAATTGGAACTGTCATGTAGGTTTTATCTAAAGTTCATTTTGTCTATTTCCACTTGTTTTAATCGTTGGACTCTTTTTAGGTTCTATCTAAAGCTCATTCCTTTTTTTCCATTTTGTAACTAAATCATTAGGACATGGATGCTTTGGTTTCCATCGTTTGGCACACCATCAGGTTTTATAAAATGGCAAGTTTTAATACTTTCTCCTCTTTGGTTTCTCATCTTTGGGACGATCATCATAGGTTCTATCTAAGGTCGAATTCATATCTTTCCTTGTGTTTGTCATCATTGGACGCCCCCTAGGCCCTGATCTAAGGTTAATTGTTTTTTCTTTAATTTTCGTCGTTTGGAAACTATTCATTGGATACGGCATCCTAGGTTATTCTATGTTCATATTTTTTGTTCCACCATTTTTTTTCATTCAATTGGGATCACGTTTCTAGTTCTATCGGAAGCTCAATTCTTTTTTCCATTAATAACTAAGTCATGGAGACAATGAATCCTTTGGTTCTCATGCGTTTGGCATCATGTAGGTTTTATGAGAAGTTTATATTCTTTCTCCTTTGGTTTCTCATATGGGGACAACATCATAGTTTTTTCTAGTCAATTCATTTTTTCTTTCGTTGTCATCATTGGGAATGCCCCCCATCAGGCCATATACTAAGCTAATTAGTTCGTTCGTCTTAATTTCTCATCGTTTGTAACACGCAGTACGAGGTTTATCTATGTTAATTCTTCACATACCCTTTTTTCCTATCATTCGAACGCCAATCTAGGTTATTATTTAAGTTCAATGTTTTCCATCATAGGGACAACTATCTAAGGTCTAATCGAAGCTCATTCCTTTTTTCCAATTTGTAACTAATCATGGGACATGATCCTTGGTTTCTCATGTATTGGACACCCATCCGTTTGAGTTTATTCTTTTCTCGCCTTGGTTTCTCATATGGGACGACATCATAGGGTTTTTCTGGGTCATTCCATCTTATCTTTCGTGTCCATTGGGATGCCCCCAAGGCCCCTACTAAGCTTTTGTTTGTTTCCTGTATTCTCATCGTTTGACACCATCCTAGGTTTTAATCTAATAATTCTTCATCCCTTTTGTTCCTATCATTCGAACGCCATCTAGGATTTCTAGTTCAACATTGTTTCTTCCACGTTTTTTCATCTTTTGGGCAGCTTTCTAGTTTCTTCATCTAAGCTCAATTCCTTTTCCCATTGTAACTAAATCTATGGACGTGATCCTTGGTTTCTCAATCGTTTGGACACCACCTAGGTTTTATGGAAGTTATCTTTCTTCCCCTTTGGTTTCTCACTTTGGGACGACAATTGTAAGCTCTTTCTAAGGCATCTTCCTTATGGATTTTGTCATCATGGGATACCCCCTAAAAGCTTAATGTTTGTTCCTTTAAATGTCTCATTCGTTTTGGACACCCATTTCCTAGGTTTGTCTATGTTTATTTCTATTCATGCCCTTTGTTTCCTATCTGGAAGCGCATTAGGATTTTATCTGAGTTCATTGGTTTGTTCCCATCTCGTTTTTAACCAGGGACAAGCTTTCTAGGTCTATCTAAGCTCATCCTTTTTTTCCATTGTCATTGGGACAAAAGTCCCTTTGGTTTCTCGTCGTTTGGTAAAACCACATAGGTTTTATGGAAAGTTTAATTCTTCTCTCCGCATTTGGTCTAACTATTGATGATGACATCGTAGGTTTTTCTTCTAAAGGATCATTCCATTCTTCCTTCGTTTGTCATCATTGGACCCCCTGGCCTATTCTTAAAGCCTTTAAATGTTTGTTCCTTAATTTCTTCATCGTTTTTGGGACACCTCCTAGGTTTTTGTCTATGTTTATTTCTTCAGTCCCTTTTGTTTCCTATCATTGGAACTATTGCCATCTAGGTTTTAATCTAAGTTCATTTGTTTGTTTCCACTGTTTTTTCATACAATTGGGACAGCTTTCTAGGTTCCTATCTAAGTCTCATTTCTTGTTTTCCATTTTCTAAGCTAATTCATTTGGGACAGTGATCCTTTGGTTTCTCAAATTGTTTGGACCACCACCTGTTTTATGGAACTTGATTCTTTTCTCTCCTTTTGGTTTTCTGCATACTTTGGGACTACATACGTAGCTTCGTTTCTAAGGTCATTCATTCTTTCCTTGGGCTTGTCATCATCGGGATGCCCCCTAGGGCTTATCTAAATCTGAATTTTTGTTCCTTTAAATTTCTCATTGTTTGGACAGCATCCTAGGTTCTATCTATGTTTATTCTTCATCACCTTTTTTTGTTTCGCTATCATGGAAGCCATCATAGGTTTTATCTAATTTCAATTTGGTTGTTCCCACTCGTTTTTCATCATTTGGCACATTCCTTGGTTTCTCGTCGTTTGGACATGCATCTAGTTATCTTTCCTCCCTTTTGTTTTTCATCTTTGGGACGGACATCATAGGTTCCTATTCTATAGGTCATTCATTCTTTCCTTGGGTTTGCATCATTGACGCCCCCTTAAGGCCCTATCTAAGGGTTTATTGTTTTTTCCTTAATTTCTCGTCGTTTGGACACAACATCTTAAGGTTCTATCTATGTTATCCTTCAGTTGCCCTTTGTTCCTATCATTGAACGCCCATCAGGTTTTTATCTAAGTCATTTGGTTTTGTTACCACTTGTTTCATCATTGGGATAGCTTTTCTAAGGTCTATCTTAAAGCTCATTCCTTTTTCATTTGTAACTAACATTGGACATGACCTTGGGTTCTCATCATTTGGACAACCATCCTAGGTCTTATATAAGTTTATCTTGTTCCTCTCCTTTGATATTTGACAGCCATCTTAAGGTTTTATCTAAACTTAATATTTTGTTTCTTTGATTTTTATCATTGGGACACCATTGTAGGTTCTATGTGATATTATTTTTTGTTCCTTTGTTTCTCATCATTCTAAACGTCATGATAAGTTCTATCTAAGCCTACTCATTTGTTCCTTTGGTTTCTCTTCCTTGGGATGCCATTCTAGGTTTTGTCTTAGTTTTTTTCTTTAGTTTTTTTGTTTAATCATTATCTGAACTTCATTCCAATTCGAATATATTGTTTTCTTCTTTATTTAGCTTTATATAAAATATAAGAAACTATAATACACTATGCAAATTAAGTACTCTGACCGAGGTAATCTATGAATTAATTTGAAGTCATATTGAAATAACAAAACACCTAGCACAAACAATCCAATCATACCCAATGTAAAAACATTTGGCTGAATTATGGCAACCTCACCTTGGATTTCTAAAAATTGATAAGAACATTTGGCTGAAATGAATTTATGGTATATACGATGAGAGGTGGTTCATTGATGTATACTCATGCGTTATTTGATGCCAAGCATGATTTCAAGATTACTATACGAAACAACATAGAATTCTTACCTGTTGAAGATGCTCACTAAACCTTAAAGCAGTTACGGCCAGACATTCAAAATGAAAAGCCATCCGTTGAATGGACAGATTTGAAGCAGCAAATAAGAAACATAAACTGTAATCGCTTGAAAGAATTTTTACCTGTTGAAGATTCTACAATCCTTGGAGCATCCATGCCCAAACCTTCAAAATGAAAAGTCATCTCCATTAAATAGGCAAATTTGAAGCAACAAATGAGAAACTTAAACAATAATAGGATGTTAGAATTTTTAGGAAAAAAGAGTATCACCTTTATATTTAAAACAAAAAACAAAAAAAAAAATAACATTGAATTGTATTATAAGTATCACTGTAGTGGGAATAATATATCACTGCTCTTTGGTTTATGGTAAGATATGCAAAATTTTTAATTTTTAATAAAATTAAAAGAAAATTAATATAAATGATTAAATACAAATTCTTTGTGAAAATTGTATTTTATTTTTTATTTTATATAATAAGAAAATTAAAAATTTTAACAAATGAAAATGGTATAACCTCAACCAAGTTTTTATCTTCTTTAATAAAAAATATTAAACATTTTAATCAAGAAAAAAAGTTAAAACCATGGTGAATATTAAGTAAAAAAATTCAATTTCTTTATTATATATTTATTTTTATATTTTTCTCATTAATGATTTATTATATGTTATTATTATTATTTTATATGTAAAGTGTTCATAAATATTTAAAAAAAATGAAAGAGTGAAAAAAAATGAAATTTAAAATATTTTGAGAATGAGTAACTAGTATATATTCTAAAAAAATCCAAAAGGTATAAAATGAAGAAAGAAGAAATAAAAAAAAAAATAAAAACAAAATTAATGTTGCATGTTGATCCCCACATAATATTCGAATTTTGTTTATGTTATTACTTGTCGGGGAATTTTTGGCGCTGGTTTTGGGAGGACTCTTGAAGGGGTTTCAAACAGCATTTCACAAAGGCAAAAAGGGAGACCATTTCAAACAGCATTTCAAAAAGGCAACAAGGGAGAGAATGCATATGATACCTGTTAGAGAAGTACACCAAGCATGACAGGACATCAGGAGGGCTTTGGGAATTCTCGAGGGTTCTTGGCAGGAGTTCTTCAGCTCATCGTGATCACCAGGAATTTATCATCGTCATCGGTACACATTTGGAGTTTTTCTGGATTTTTCCAGAAGCTAGATCTTTTCTAGAGACGTGCGTCTCCACCACTAGCAGGGAGAATCATCTTCACAGGCGCGCCATCAGTCGGAGGAGAGAAGCCTTCTCCATAGTCGTCTTCTACATATGTGCACCGCATCTCTCTAGAAGAATGGCAACTCATCAAAGCCACACATAGACCAGCTCTTATCATCACTGCCTTATCAGTCTCTGTAACTCATCATGATCATGACACACCGGCTGGGGATATTTGATCATTTTCAGTTCTATCATCTCAGTATCTTATGATCTTTTATTTATTAATTCGAAACTTGATTTTTGGGAAAAGTGGCATCGTATCACCATCAAGAACATATCTACAGCAGATTCAATGATTTTATCATCAGGCATTTGGTTTAAAGGATTCTTTTTAGCATTCTGAAGAGGATAAGGAGAGATTCTGGAGGGTTCTCGTCAACAGCAACATTCCCACTCCATTGGTGCAGGATCATTAGAGCTTTGGGGAGGTACAAGACCATTGGGAAGATCATAAAAGCCACGCTATCTTGATTGGCAGTTCATCTTCCCTAGTTTATGCGCAGCACCAGCAGATCAGAAGACCATCACTGCACATTCATTTTGGATTATTCATCATTCATTTTTTGGTGAGGGGAGCTATCACCGACTTTGGAGGGCAATATCGAGAGGGTTCTGGACTTTTCTTTGAAGAGGAGATCATCATACACCGAGGGAGAATTCTGGGCTTTGATCTTTTCGCCGGAAAAGAAAGAAACAGAGAGGGGAGGATCGATCTTGAGAGAGGAGAAGTTTACATCTAGGAGTGAGGGGACCGCATCACGAATTCTGGAGGTTTTTCTTCTTGGGGATCTTTTGGCCGCTAAAGAAAGAAGCAGAGAGGGGAGGATCGATATTGAGAGAGGAGAAGTTTACATCTAGGATTGAGGGGACCGCATCACGAATTCTGGAGGTTTTTCATCTTTCATCTTTTTGGGATCTTTTGGCCGGAAAAGAAAGAAACAGAGAGGGGAGGATCGATCTTGAGAGAGGAGAAGTTTTCATCTAGGCTTGAGGGGACTGCATGACGAATTCTGGAGGTTATTCGTCTTTTATCTTAGGGATCTTTTGGCCGGAAAAGAAAGAAACAGATAGGGGAGGGTCGATTGAGAGAGGAGAAATTTTCATCTAGGCTTGAGGGGACTGCGTCAAGGATCCAGTTGGAGGAGATCACTGCTATCGACCATGATCACCAGTACCGAGTGGAGGAGATTGACACAGCAACAGTCTCCGGCAGAAGCAAGATTTCTGTCGGCATCACCCCTATTGCATTTGAGAGAGAGGTGCTAAAGCCATGATCATCAGACCTACGTATCACCATTCTTGCTCGCACCACATTTCATCAACGCTGCGTCTCCGGATCAGGCACCAGACCATGCATTGGTTCGTCGCCAGCTCAAACATGAAGAGGAAGGCTCAACGGGTTTGGTTGTAAGGGAAGAAGGTGAGGAGATAGGAAATGATCCAAAGGAGGTTTCCTTCTCTTAGATGGCCGAAAAGTGAACTGGATGCCTTTGGCAACTTCTTGGTTGAAGGAAGGTTATTAGTGCTTTAATGCACTCTCAAAGTACAGATATAGTTTGTATTGATGAAACAAAAAGTCAATTTACTGTTAATTTATTCACCAATTGATTTATTTATTTATTTTTATGTATGTGTGTGTTGGTGTGTGAGTGTGGGTACTGTTGGGTGGGTGGGTGGGTGGGGTGCCGAGGGTGTTCCCCCACGTGTTTTCTTGTTTTCTTTTAGTGTCAAAGCACTGGCTTACCCATGTTGTTTACATAACTTGAGAGCTTAAATTGGTCCTTGACATTAGTAACCGACAGTGGTTTACAAAAATTATGTCAATTGACATCACTTAAATCACTAATTCTGGATGCTTACCACGGATGCTGGGCTTTCAATTTTCACCAGTCAGCAATTGCAGACTTTTAGTTATCACTGTTTGGATGTAAATATTTGCTTTATACGATTTCTTTTGTGGAATCATTTGTATCATTATTCTTTTCATTATGAACATTTGGGTATAGTATATTGTAGCATCGGTAACATTATTTTCATCATAGTACTACTATTAATATATTTTAGTATTGCTTTTTTTTTTTTATAAAAGAGTATGAACTAATAATGACGCGCTGATGGTGAAATTGATGTGATGTCGTGATGAAGCTGCGCTAATCTGAGTGATGGTGGTGCGTCTACAAAATCGGTAGGTGATGCTGAATGATGATGAAGAAGTTGATGTCCCACGCGAACCCAAAGAGGAGAGATGATCAAGACATCCCGTAGCGATGTCCAGTTTGCACGAAAGATCGAAACGGTGTTGTTATGATCCTCAGATGCTCCTCGATGCGTGGTGGTTTAGAGTTGCAGGCGGTGTTCGAGATGGCGATGAACCAATGCGTAGTCTGGTGCCTGATCCGGAGACGCAGCGTTGATGAACTGTTGTGGGCGCAAGAATGGGTGATACGTGGGTCTGATGACTCCTCTCTCAGATCCAATAGGGGTGATGCCGACAGAATCTTGCTTCTGCCGGAGACTGTCGCTTGTGTCAATCTCCTCCACTCGGAACTGGTGATGATGTCGATAGCAGTGATCTCCCTCCAACTGGATCAGTTGACGCAGTCCCCTATGAAAACTTTTGTCTCAAGATCGATCTCCGCTCTCTGTTTCTTCTTTTCCGCATCCCCGAAAGATGAAAGATGGAAAAAACCTCCAGAATTCTCATGCAGTCCCTAAAGCTTAGATGAAACTTCTCTCTCGAGATCGATCCTCCCCTCTCTGTTTCTTTCTTTCCGGCCAAAAGATCCCCAAAAGATGAAAGATGAAAAACCTCCAGATCGATCCTCACGCCTAGAAAACTTCTCCTCTCTCAAGATCGATCTTCCACTCTCTGTTTCTTTCTTTTCCGGCCAGAAGATGAAGCCAAAAACCGCCAGAATTCTCCTCGGTATTGATGATCTCCTCTTCAAAGAAAAGTCCAGAATCCCTCTCGATATTGCCCTCCAAAAGTCGTGATAGCTCCCCTCACCAAAAAAATGAATGATGAATGATGAATGATCCAAAATGAATGTGCAGTGATGGTCTTCTGATCTGCCGGGTGCCTGCGCCACTCCTGAAGATAAACTAATGAAGATGAAACTGCCAAATCAAGATAGCGTGGCGTTTTATGATCTTCCCAATGGTCTTGTACCTCCCCAAAGCTCTGATGATCCTGCACCAATGAAGTGGGAGTGTTGCTGTTGACGAGAACCCTCCAGAATCTCTCCTATCCTCTTCAGAATGCTGAAAAAAAATCCCTTAAACCAAATTCGTGATGATGAAATCTGTGAATCTGCTGTGGATACGGTCTTGATGTCGTTGTGATGCCACTTTTCCAAAAAATAAAGAAAATCTGAAAAGCCGTAATTGCTCGGAAAATCTCGATACCCTAACAAAAATAAGAGGTAACCTTCGTCCTCTTCACTCTGGTTTCCACTAGCGCCGACGACGGCTCCCACCTCATGCTCAGAATAACCCGGAACCCAAAGTAAGCGCGCTCTCTCTTGGGTTCTTTGTTTGGTTACCTAGAAAATAATAGTCAAAATTTTCTTTGAAGGATTTACTTTTCCTCTTTGTTCTGTTTTTTCCTTTACTGAGGCTGAGATCCTTTTCGTTTTTTCTACGACCTTTAGGTAATTCCTTTCATTTTCTGGGTTGCTTTCCCCTTTCCCGTTCCTTAAATCTCCCCAGAATTTTTCTGAACTTTTCCGGCTTGTTTCGTTATGGATTTGGTATGTTTTTTTACCTAATTGTCGATGATATTCTTGCTATTGTTTCTTGGCCAATATTTTTTTTAACAATCCGTGTTATGGGTTTTTGGGATTTCTGTTTGGTTGCTGGGAGAGTGGCAGCTAAGAGAAGTAAGCTGAAAGGTGGAACATTAATTTGCCCTTTAACCACTATTGATTTGTCTTGATTTGTTTCTTTTTCTTTATGAAATCAATGTTTGATCTTTTTTTTCTTGGCAATTAGTGAGGATTATTGTTTGTTCTTTTTCTTTGGGAATATGGACTGACAGAGGAGAAATAGAGACAAAATAGAAAAAAAAAAAAAAAAAAAAAACATTGGGTAAAGTAGCCAGAAAATGGAAACTACATGGAACCTTTTAGAAGAGAACTCTTAAGGTAAAACGTGTTCGACCTCACTACAGTGGAGCGGAGATAGATGGATTCGGATTCGTAGAAATCTCTTGAATGTGAGTACCCAATAATCTATTCCAATTTTTAAAACTTTTGTGCTTCTCATGGCATTTTCTCAGGTCCACCCTCCCACATTCCCATCATTTCTCTCTCTTTTTCCCCAAGGAAAAAAAACTCGATTTCCATTACTTATCTTTTTTAATTCCTCTTGTCAGACCATTGTTGCTGTTTTATAAAGAACATAAGGAAGTTTAATTTGGGAATTCTTGTAAGACTAAAAGCAATTCATTCCATTTTTTGTATGCTTAGTGCTTTTGTTACTTTCTATTTAATTGAATTCACAATATATATATATATATACATCTCCATGAATTTATTTGGCTGTTGCAAAAATTTTAGGGAAAGAAAATGTTTAGGTTTTTCGTTTAGAACTTCTCCTCAAATTGAGCCTAACACCACTCCATTTGGCTTAGTTGGGTTGAGGTTTCATTAAAATTTGTATTTATTTAGTTTTTTTCATTTTCCTTATTTGTTCTTGGCAACCAAACAGGGTGCAAAGGAAAACAAGTAATTATTTATAAGCTGCCACGAGCTGTTTAATCCTGTTACCAACCCATGGTTGCTTGCAAGTTGGCTCAATTAGTTGTGTCGCTTAGGTTTGCTTGTTATGTATCGGCATGTCTTCTGTTGGAACAATGTGACTAGTTAACCACACTTAGTTTTGGAACAGTATCTTCCTAAGGAATATTTGGGTATCTTGTTGTGTACATTCATGATATGTGAAATGCATGAAGCATTGAAATGGAGCAATAGACTCCACCATATTTTTGGTGAATATAAGTGTTTTATGATATAAAGTATAAGTTAGCCACATCCATTTTATATATATATTTTTTAATGCAATTAACTACTTGATTTATGAGATAAGGCTTTCTTCGGTTGAGTTGTGTTCCTGTGTTTTCCATATGCATATAAAAATTTTTACATGTATATCACTAATTTATACATTATATTGTAGGTAATGTTGCTGTTAGAAAAAAAATAATAATAATAGGATTAGACGAAATCAGAGCACCAAAGAGGATATTTTATGATGAAGTAATGTTTTGGAACATTTGATGATGAAGTAATGTTTTGGAATATCTTTTGTCTAATTTATTTTAATTAGTTCATCTTTGATGCGCTTCAAGTTGCTTGCATCTTTGATGTCCAATTTATCCTGTTTATTATTAAGTGTAGGTTGTTATCCCTCCACTCAGCCATTTATTGTATAATAATGATCTTGTATTCTAGCTTATTTATCAATTCAAATGTGTTATTGAGTAAATGATTCCAAACTTGGGGGTGTCCTTGAAGAATGAATCCAACCCCATGCCATTATATCCTCTATTTCTGGTATTTCTAGTATTCTAATTCATGGTTGATTTAAGAGCACTTTGTGTTGTTAATCCAAGTTGCAAAGGAAGGTGGTGAAAATGGAAGGCTATGATTGATGAAGTAAGTTCTGATCAAATATTTTGGAATACACTTAAAAGAGTTTTGAATTGAAGTTTTGAATATATGATTTTTTACCCTTCAGGAAGAGAGGATTGGATTTTCATTTCTTATATTTTATATAAAAGACTAACGGGATTTTGTGTGGTTGTTCAGGAAGAGGGAGGCAAAGAACCTGATCGAGAGTTGATAGATGATTATGAGTACTTTAGGATGGGATCCTCTCAACTCAAGTGTTCTGTTTTTACTAAATTGGGTTTCGAACCCTTGTAAATTTTGAATCCTATTTAACTCATAGATGTTTGGAGTTTCTATATGTTCAGAAAGAAGTATATTCTTGTTAACCATTTAGCTCACTTTTTGCCTCCTATAGAATATTTTGTTTTCATTATCTTTATATTGATGGCAATATGCATGCCATCAAATGCAGATTTTCATACATAGAAATCATACCAATTGTTGTCTTTGTTTCATTTATATTTCAAAATAAATTTAGTAAATAATTTTCATTTATGCTACCAAACATGGAAAAAGGTTTTTAACTTATTTCTTTTTCTTAAATTTGAATAAATCTCAATTTAATTTAGTTCATTGTATTAAGTATTAATTTGTTTTTTTTTTAACTTAAGTTTTAAAACAAAATGCTTTTAAGATTTAAGTTGGAAATTCCATTTCAAAACTACATTTACTCTTTCATACCCATCATTTTATTTTTTATTTATTTTTAATCAAAATGATCATATAAAATTATATATATAAAGCCATTGCTTTATATATCTTTTTTATTTCTTTCCCATCTTCCTGAAAAAAAAAAAAAAAAATCTTAACCTCAATCCTGCCTTCTTATTACCTTTCCTATCCCATTTCATTTCTTTTCATTCACTACATCATTTTCCCTATTTTAATTTTTTTTTTTTAAATAACACCATCCTACAACCCTAAAAAGAAAGCAATAAGCATTTCTAAGTCATTATCTTATACTTTCATCTTCATTGATCTTGATGATTCTCCCATATTGAACCTTGGAACAACAATGTAATGGAAAATAAGAAATTTCAATGATTTTCATCTACATATGACTACTATGCATCTAGAATCGCAATGGTGTGCTCCTAAGAGAAATTTTTAAGTTTTGTGAATTTGGGACTGTATCTTAAGTACTACCTTAAGGGCACTTAAGTACTACTTTAATGGCCCTTAGGTACTACCTTAGCTAAACCTGAACTCAATCTCTCCCAAACCTCGGGTCTTCCTTTGTGACCCTTAGACTATGCCATTATGTGGTTCTCTTGAGTGCTCAAGAGGTCCACCAAAGGTTTTTTGGAACTGTACCTTAGGTACCACCTTAAGAGCCCTTAGGTACTACCTTAATGGCCTTTAGGTACTACCTTAAGGGACCCTAGGTACTACCTTAGTTAAACTTGAACTCTACCTCTCCCAAGCCTCGAGCCTTCCTTTGTGACCCTTAGACCATGCCATTATGTGGTTTTGTTGAGTGCTCATGTGGTCCACCAATGATTTTTTAAGACTGTACCTTAAGTACTACCTTAAAAGCCCTTAGGTACTACCTTAATGGCTTTTACGTACTACCTTAACTAAACATGAACTCAACCTCTCCCAAATCTCGGGTCTTCCTTTGTGACCCTTAGAGCATCCCATTATGTGGTTCTCTTTAGTGCTCAAGAGGTCCACCAAAGGTTTTTTGGGACTGTACCTTAGGTACTACCTTAAGGGACCCTAGGTACTACCTTAAGGTAAACATGAAGTCAACCTCTCCCAAGCCTCGGGTCTTCCTTTTTGACCCTTAGAGCATCCCATTATATGGTTCTCTTCAGTGCTCAAGCGGTCCACCAAAGTTTTTTTGCAACTGTACCTTAGGTACTACCTTAAGAGCCCTTAGGTACTACCTTAATGGCCTTTAGGTACTACCTTAAGGGACCTTAGGTACTACCTTAGCTAAACATGAACTCAACCTCTCCCAAGCCTCGGGTCTTCCATTGTGACCCTTAGAGCATCCCATCATGTGATTCTCTTCAGTGTTGAAGTGGTCCACCAATGGTTTTTTGCGACTGTAGCTTAGGTACTACCTTAAGGGCTCTTAGGTACTACTTTAGTGGCCTTGAGGTACTACCTTAAGGGACCTTAGGTACTACCTTAAGGTAAACTTGAACTCAACCTCTCCCAAGCCTCGGGTCTTCCTTGGTGACCCTTAGAGCATCCCATCATGTGGTTCTCTTTATTCCTCAAGTGGTCCACCAATGGTTTCTTGGGACTGTAGCTTAGGTACTACCTTAAGGGCCCTTAAGTACTACCTTAATGGCCTTTAGGTACTACCTTAAGGGACCCTAGGTACTACCTTAAGGTAAACATCAACCGAACCTCTCCCAAGCCTTGGGTCTGCCTTAGCTAAACTTGAACTCAACCTCTCCCAAGCCTTGGACCTTCCTTTGTGACCCTTAGACCATGTCATTATGTGGTTCTCTTGAGTGCTCAAGTGGTCCATCAGCTTTGGTAAACTGAAAATTGTCACGCAACGGTTTTGCGCAGAACACAATTTGTTAAGTAAAGGTCATAACAAACAAGTGAAATTTCACCTTTGAGACACATCATATGCTTTGAAATCTATTTTATTTGAAATGTAAAGCTAACAACTATATGTATGGAAATTAAATTTTAGCACTTTCTAAATTAAAAGTTAGCATATTTGAAATTTATACTTAAGGTAACATGTAATGGTAGATGTTGCATGACTTTCCCGATTTCCATTAAATCTAGTTAAAGCAGTTGAGTGTGGAGGTTGTCCATTTTGTGGATTTCTCTATTTTATATTCCTTGTTCCTCACAGTACATCTGATTTATTTTTTTTTTAGATCTGATAAATATAATGTTTTTTAGTTAATGGCAGTAGCAAGTGTGAGTTTTCCTTTGCGATGAACAGAAAGCATAGGACTTTATTTATTTTATTCATTTTCTTTTAGCACTTCCTCTGAAATAGATCTATAAAAAGAGACTAAAAGGTACAAGAAAACTTTGTACTTCAATGAGTTCTAGCATTTCACTCCCAAGAATTTTTTACACCTGATTTTGCTACTCAAAGAGTGATATTTTAATGTTTCCAAGATGTAGAAGATGGAAACAAACTTGTGTCTTTGATGATTATTAAAGTTATGGAATATTTTTAGTAACTGAAACTAATCTTTCCTTCTGAGTGTTTGACTGTTGATGTGTTGGTTGTAGGATGCATTTGTATTGTGGGACACATATGGCTTTCCTTTGGACCTGACTCGGGTGGAAGGCTTGCTTTATTATTAAATTTCATATATTCTTCTATTTGTCTTCAAATACTAATTATATTTTTCTACCAGTTGATGGCAGAAGAAAGAGGCTTAATAGTTGATGTTCAGGTTTCAATGCTGCCCTGGATGAGGCAAGGGAAAGATCAAGAAGCGCTCAGAATAAGGTGTTTGATCATTTGCTTTACCATCTTTTATCTAAATCAATCATTACAAGTGTCATTGGCAACTATCCTTACCTAACTATGAAGATAATGTCTAAAAAGTAGTTAAGTTTACAAATATTTCTGTAGCAGAAGCTTCATTGGTGCTTGAAAGGGAATTAACATAAATGAAGTTTTATACCATTGATCGCTTTTTGTACTAAATTTTTGGCAACAAGCTGGTGGCACTATTATCATGGATGCTGATGCTACCTCAGCTTTGCACAAGCGGGGAGTTGCTCCAACATATGATTCCTTCAAGTTCTTAGTGCTTTCTCAGTGTCACACATTTTGGTGTGGTACCTAGCGATGCGGAAGTTGGTACAATATATGTTAATAGAAATTCAAGTTGGTGTGGTACCATATATCTGCTGTTATGAATATAATGTAATTTCCAGTTATCTTTCTTTAACTTCCTCCTCAAAGAAATAATGTGTGAAAATTTACAAAGTTTGTATGGATACATAGAACTGTTAAAGTATTGCCTTGAGGCCTGGCTCAAGTTGTAAAGGTTGGGGGGTTTGTGGGAGGTTTTAGGTTCAAGTCTCAGTGTGGATAAAAATTTACATATCCTCCCCACCCCCCACCCAAAAAATAAGGAAAAACAAAAACTGTTAAAGTCTGAAAGTTTGTAATGGTGAATATAAACACTCAAGCATGATTTGGAGTGGATGATTACCTGTTTGATTGCAGATTTTCAAGTATGGGGACTTATTATCTTAGGATGATCCTTACTATTCTGTCATTTTTTGCTTTTGTATGGCCTAAAATTTTGAAGGAGGTTTTATTCAAAATGTTATCAGACTGGATATGTGGAGGGAGTGGAAGAATTGAGAACAGTGTATTCTAAATCTTGATGTTTGTGGACAGATTACAATGTAATTAGTTAAGGTGTGAAAGATTTTGTATTTTCTTCATAATCTGCAACTTCTTGATCTTTGTGCAGTGCATTAAGCTGGTGGATTTGCCATTTTATGAAAATATACAAGTTTAATATGTTAGTAATGCAAAGAGCATGATGCATCAAACATGCTACAATCTCACAAGGAAACCACAATTGTATTGAGATGCAAGAATAGAGGTTCCTCGCCCCAAAAGGAAAAAGGGAAATCAAACAGTGAGTTCAACCTTCCAAGAGTATGGCCCTTTTTTTTTTTGTGGAGACTCTCTCCCCTTCAACACACACCCCAGCACAACATGCACACACACACACTCATACACATGCAGGCATAAGATTTTCGTGTAAATAATAAAAAAAGGTCAGCAAATAATTGTTTAAACTGGCTTTATCATGGGTTTTATTGGTTTATTTATTTATGGGAAGAAACGAGTGTTTCATTGCATTGAAGATAGTATATACAAAGAAGGTCGGTTCCTTGAGAAATGGTTCATGTAGAATGATGGCATTTTCCATTTCCAAGGCTCATTCAAAGCAAAATTCATATAATAAATATACTTTAGGTAAAAGAGCAGTCTATGTTTAACAATTCATTCTATCACTTTTTCCTATATATTGTTCCCTCAACTATTACCACTATAGTAGAAAAATGTTCTGTATTTGAAAAAGAAGTTTATTAGAAATCAAAAGAAACAATAAAACATATTTTAAAAAAACAAGTGAATGACAAATCGCATATGAGTGCATAAAACATAAATTAATACAATGCCATAAACTGATACATGCTGAGTTTTACATGAATGTCAATGTCTTTCCCTAATCATCCATGAGAAACTACAAGTTCACTATTACAGACTTCTTTTTGAAGTACCCTGTTACCAATATCTCCATCCATGCTCATCTGCTGGACTTCTTGAGGATAAAGGATCTTGATGCAGCGTACCCAGTTCACAGACTCCCTGAAATACCCCAAACCAGACAGCATAAGCTGGCATAAATTAATCATATTCAATCATTTATTCAACAGAGATTATTGCCACCTAATATAAATTAACTTCTTCAATGGTTCAGCGTGTTTTTTTGGCCAAGAATACGATAAATGAGGCACAATCCTGATGATTTCCATACAGATCTTGGTAGATAAAATGAGTGGTCCATAATTTCACTCTTTTGCCAGCTTGAGGTAACTGTTATGATGGGAGAAATATAATTAGTTAAACAGAGCATTAAAAGTTGGAAAATGTGTAAAAATAAGAAGAAAAAAAAAGTCCCAGAATGTGTAAATTGTTCGATTTAACAACTCTCAATTGTTGGTGGTTATTGACAGTCACGAAAGCAGGATGATATTTGAGAATAAACTGAAATGGACAATAATTCTATGCTTTTTAGAAATTAAGAAGACATGTTTCCAGGTTCTGGGATGCAGTTTGTAGATAAAGCAAAGTCCAGAAAAAGAAAAAGAAATCTAATTCCATCTTTCTTGACAAGGAAAGCTCTCAAAAGGCCAACCAAAAGGTGCCCAATCCAATTGAAGCAAGAAATGTCTAGCCATAATATCATTAATCTATTAAAAGATATTAATATCAATTGAATGAAAGAGGTAAAAGAGGTTGGGGGGATTTAACAACCATCTACAATATACACAATGATATTTTCTGAGCTTAAAATTGTGACATGAGAGGCTCAGATGTCTGCATGGACTTTTCAAATTAGGTGATAGTTCAAACACAAATATGCTAATTGCAACCTAAACAAAGTGGGCTTCACAAAGACATAGTTCATGCAACCTGTAGACATACCTTGAGCTCCACAGAGATGGACTGTTTGTCAGCAATAGAGTTAAAGCCACTAAATCCAACAAAGGAGAACTGATGTCATAACTTGAAGCATTCTCCTGAAGCAGAACATCGTTGAGTTGTTCAAGACTGAGTAAAATCAAGAATTGTAAATCAACTCAGTGGATGAAAAAAGCAAGTATATTCATCTTAGAAGTACCAGCATCCCATTAAAATATTTGAATCTTTAAGAAATTATCTGAGTAAAAATATGCCAAGTAAGGACTAGTCCCATAGAGACTCGGATTACTTATCCTAAGATAAAAAGAAGCAATTACAATAGCAGGGAGATGGAGCTCAAGAAATACATACGTAATTATATACAGGCAAATGTAAGCTCTGTCCTGCTTGTTTTCTTCAGGATTAAGGAAAGCAACCCCTCCAGAACCCCATATGTGGGAATGATCACGACTAAAGAATAAACGATGAGGGACAGTCTTCCATATAATCTCTTTTGGTGGGTTTCTATCCACTGAACCGGAACATCGCTTTTCCATACCTTCCAACTAGAAGTTATTTCACAAATGTTAAAGGAGGAAACATAAAAATGAACAAAAAAACTGATTTGCAGTATGTTTAAGGCCATGCACAGCTGGCAGTACCCAGGCTACACATATGATTAGATGTTTAAGAGAAAGGAAATGAGAAGCTGGTGTTGTTGCACTAAGATGATTTTTAATTTTTTGTGTTAAAAAGGCATGTCCACTTATGATAGATGTTTAAGGTGGTTTTGTATAAATTGTTATTAGTATTGATGTACTGCTTTTGTTGCAGTAACCTCCTTTAACAAGCTTCTTTTTTCCTTTCTTGGAAGACGAGGAGTGGGGTTTCCTCCAAACTCTTCCATCACTTTTTTTCTTAATAAGATTTTCTCAATCAAAACAAAATCTAAAAAAATACAACACTTTCCTAAGAGGTAACATGAGCATTGCACTGGCTTTGTTAATCTCATGAACACATACTCTTTCTTTAGCAACCATAGAATTTTCATTTTATTTTTTTATCAAAGCCATAAAATAAATATAACTAATGAATTGTCACAGATCCTACAAATAAAAATTGTACCTCAGATATTTAGGTTACTCAAATGAGACTTACTAACCGAAAACTATCCTTAGGATATTAAAGTTTTATTAACTGTATCACCCCATGAATCTTAGGTACAGACATGATTGTACACTTAGAATAAAATGAGTAAAGAAGCATCACCTAAAGTAGAGATGCTTTACAACTGGTTAGCTTCTTCGGTAATTCATCTGCAAGTGTTGGCCAGAATGCACTCAATTCTTGGCGAACCTGAAAAAAGGAATATTAACGAATTAGCCAAACAAGAAGCAGCTAGTGCCACAATAATACTTACTGCTTGTATTACACACCATGTTGACTTGAATGGATAGGCCTCTGAAGATCCAGCAATAGGCTTGTCTTCCAGCAAAACCTCAACACATGCAAGAACTGAATTTGCTAAAGAGACAAGATTGTATCCACCTTCTAATGCCATTATAATTTTTCCTTCAGCAAACTCCATCAGCTGAAAAAAATAAATAAAGTAACAATAAAAATGAAATTGTTAGAGCAAATGCACATAAAGTACTTGTAAACACCACTTTAAAGAGAATTCAGAGATGGAATTTACTGAAAACTAAATTGAGAGGATAAACACCAACTGTAATTCCAGCTAGAGAAAAAAGAGGCAAAAGCAAATCCAACATCAAGGTAATAGAAATATTGTCATTTCATCCATGCCATCAATCCTTTTTACCCTAATAATGCAAGCAACCTCATTAAACCATTGGTGCAAATAACAAAGAAAATACACATACCACAAAAATAAAAATAAAAAATCATTTCAAAACTAACCTTTTTCAACATAACAGAATATCCATATGGTGTGACACGACACCCCCTCAAGGGATCACCAATTGCTGCATTATATTGAGAAAGTTTAAAATACAAAATAGAAAGTGAACCAAAATAGAAATAACCAGCACTCATCAAATAATTGAAGCTCTATCGATTATCAATGTATAACAAAGCCAAGGAAGAGAAAAAAATTTTATTGCAGATATCCATACAGAAATATTAAATCTTTGAAAGAGTACTATGAAAATTACAAGATAAATTTACAAAACAATGATGAAATATCTTAATGCCTCCCAAAAATTTTCAAAAAGAAACGCATCCTTTAAGTTTTCCATTAGATCATACTAAAACCTGGTCTCTGAGGATCCTTTCTCCATTCCTACTCAACTGATTTAGAACTCTAGAGTGCTCTCTAAGTTTGGTTTTTGCATGGGAGGCCGTTTGGGAGAAAATCTTGACTTTAGACCAACTTATAAAATAGAAGACAACCTTGGTCAATAAGTGTTATCTTTGCAAAGATGATATGGAATCTGCAGTACACATCCTCATTCATTGCAAATGGACCTATGGGTTGCAGTCTTCAGTCTTCTCTCTTTTTGGTGTTTTAGGTGTTTCCTCATTTAATTAAAGAAGCCATTCTCAGCTGGAACAGCTCTTTTGTTGGAAACAATTGGAAGAATGTTTGGAGGATGATCCCATTAAGTTTGTTTTGGATCACTTGGAATTTGGAAAGAGCATAATACAAAAATATCCCAAGGAGTGTAGCAATCTTGCATGGAGCTGAAAAATTCAGTTCTAAACTCTTTTATCTTTTTTGTCGAGCAAGGACTTGGGCTCCCATAAGATGTCTTTTTTGGAGTTTGTAGATAATATGGGGATTGATTAGCTTAGCTTTGGTGTTTGTTAGTGTTTTTGTGCACTGTTTATATACATCATGTGCCCTTGGGTTGCATCCTCTTTTTTTGATAGGTGCCCCTTAAAGCCTTCTATTTGTTTGCTTCTCCCCCCCACCCCACCCACTAAAATGTGTATACATAAATTTAATGTAATTTTGCCATCTCTTTACACTCAATCATTATGACTAAGACCTATACTTGTATATCTTGTTGTTACTTTGTGATCTTAATTATTAATGATTGGTTATTTTATGAATCACATCAATACTAAACTTGCCCTTTGACATGAATTAATTTTGAATATTATTTTTCAAGGTTTTTTACAACAATTTAAAAACTACATTTCTTGTAATAACTAATTGGCATCATATATTTGCTAAATATAGGCAAAGAATGGCATGAATTTTCATGTTTGATTTCAGCTTTTCTGCAACATCCCAACCCATGAACAAAAAAGAACTTAGTAATTCAACTTTCTATTACCTATGAACAGAAAAGAATAGAACTCGAGGATCCTTCCAGAACATCTTTTGAGTGCCATTACCATGATGAACATCCCAATCAACAATAAAGATTTTTTTTATGCCCAATCCCGACTGCAACATAAAAAGAGTTCACTAAAGGTAGAAAATGAAGCTTCAATTCAAACTGCATATTTCTAGGTTTAGAAACAAGGAATGCGGAATACCATGACCATTCAAGAAGCTAAAATAGAGATTTTAGTTGCTGAATAACTAAAATATCTTACTCTTTCATTCAAGAGAAAACTTGTTGCAATAGCCACATTGTTGTATAGACAAAATCCCATTGGCTCATCTTGCTCTGCATGATGTCCAGGAGGCCTAACAATGGCAAAAGCAGAGCTCAAGTCCCCTTTGGCGACCATCTCAGCAACCTAATTCAGAAAAATACTTAAAATTAAGCTTTGAAAATCAAACCAAAAGGTACACAAATTCAATGACATGATTAAGTGGAGCATGTATTTTCATTCATGGTTTTGAAATTCGTTTTAGTGTAGGAATAACTAGAGAAACTCAAATTCAACCTTTTAGAAACTTTCCAGAGCATGGTTTTGAAAAATTCGACTATGTAAAGTTTCCCTCTTCAAAAAACAGCATCTAGTAAAAAAATTTACAGTTTCAGAGACTGAGACTAAATTTTAGAAACTTAAAAGGAAAAAGAATGCGAGCATAATTAAATAATTTCAAAAATAAGAGTTTGAGCTACAAATAAATCCACTTTGAACTTTTCACATTTAACTATATGTTTATCATAATCATGTCATTTAAGGGCAAGAGAATGTGATACAAAAATTCAACAGAAGAGCCCATTGTAGTCCATTTGCATAAGGCCATTTTTGTTCCCGTTTTTTAACTTGCGATATAGAAAATTAAATAATCGTTAACAATATTCATCATAATTAACTTGTAGGAAGATTAATCTACCACATTCTTAATAAAATTTAGGCATGAGTGAACATTTCTTTCTCTTCCTTGAAAAAGAAAAAGATAAAGAAAAACCCTAAACATTCAAACATATAAAGCATGCCTAAGAATTATTACCTCAATCACAGAACCAGCAGCAAGATAAGCAGCCTCTAACGAGCCTTCATTCATATAGATGGAATTAAACTTTGACGCAATCCTATTTCTTCTTGAATCAAATTGTTTGGAGCTAATATTTTTAATCAAATTGACATGATGATTGTTGTGAACTGATAGTATATGTTTATCTTCTACTTCTTTAGCATTGAAAACCACACATCTGAAAGAAAAGAGCACATTTAAAAACAACATTCAACCAAGTCAATACATTCTGGCTTCAGCCAAAATTCATATTAGACGAAGATTATTTGAGTTACCCAATACAACATGAAAGCAATTTGACATATAAAGAGAAAAAAAAAAAATGAAAAGTGAAAGTGGAAAGGGGAAACCCAAGAAGCAAAATCCGGGAGAAATTTTCAACGCATCCAAAATAAAACTAAATTCCCATTTTCCAGTCCAATTAGCAGAAAAATTCAAATCTGAACTACTACACATGGGACTCAGTAATACCCCAAATGGTTGAATGCTTTTATCAATCACCACATAAATTTTTTAAAGAAACGACAATTTTAAACAGAAAATAGCATATTTTATTTTCTGTGAGTGGAATCAAACCAAACCCAAAGATAACGTAAAAAAGAACAAATAGATGAGGAGAAGAGCAGCGAAAACCTCTGAAGAATTCCAGCGCTTTCGAGCTTCTTCCAGATGGCCCTAATCCGATCGGGATTCTCGGGGTAATGATCACCATCTGCTGTGGCATGCTTACACATACAATCATCGTAGACGAGGCCCACGCGTCGCCGACGATCACCTTTCTCGGAGTTCACCTCCATGCCCTAGCTTTCATTTTTATTCCGGTTCACATATGAGTCTTTACTAAATTACGTGTTGGAGTTTGGCCTTTTTTTAGGTTGCTGATGTGGACGCTGAGCTATCCAAGGGGAAGGCATTTTCGGTATGAAATAACACCTCAGACCAGAGTGCATGAAAAGGAAAAATTTTCTTGAAATAGTGGACATATCTTGGATTATGAAAACCTCGGTTCTGAAAACAATATTATTGGGAAATAGGGCCCCCAAAACACAACTTTCCCAATTCCAGGCCTACCTCTACAATTCTGGGACTTGGAGTTTTTCAGAAAGGTAGGGATGCTTGCAGGCCATAGCAGTAGATGATGAGACCAAATATTCCCGCAACATGTAATGGGTTAGAATCCTGGTTAAAAACAATGGTAAGGAGGTGCACGGAAAGCTGGAAGTGATAGCGGGTTTTGCTTCTTTTTCTATCCCGTTGTTGTGGGAAGATTCGGTGTGGTTTTCGGCCCTACAGGTGGATGCTGTTACAAAGTCCAAGGGAGAACTGATGGCGGAGAGAAGGGACCCCAGTTTGCAGGAAGAGGATTATTTCACGCGCCTTGGTGCGTGTGGATGAGGGCTCGAGTGGATTAGGGGACTCTGCTGCAGCTAAAGGTGATGGAGACGTGGGAGTGGTACCTTGGAAAATCAAGTTCAATCCCATCCAAAAAGGCTGGAAGGGTCAAGCGTCTGAGGCGCTGCCGAAAGATGCCTTTACGGTGAATGAGACTCCTGTCGTAGGAAAAAGTGCACTTGTTCCTAAGTGTTTAACGTTGGACTTAGGCGTCGAGAAGCCCAGGTGCAAGGAGGGGGAGTTGTGGGCCATTAGGGCGAGACTGTTTTTGGGCTGGAGTCTAAAAGGGAGGCTTTTTTAGTTGGTGGGCCTGCATGTTCGGTGAAGTCCAATCAGGATAATAATAAATTAGGCTTGGTTATCTTAAAGAAAGTGGGGCTGGGGGATGAAAACCTTGGGCCCAAAAAATCCAGCTGCAGGAAAGAGATAAAAAAGAGGAAGGGAAGGCTCACGTATTTCCCCTTAGGGCTTCTAAAGAGGGCGAGGCGGGAAGCTCACTAGGGCTCACAAAGGAAGCGTCAGCCGGGGTTCTCCAACAGATTACGACGCAAGAGATGTGCCCTCCGGCACTTGGACTTGTTCAAGCAACCACGGAGGGGTGCGAATCAGGTACGTACCCCTTTTCTACTTTAGGGGGTTACTGCGGGCCTTTCTGGGACTTCTTCTGGATGAGGGGATTCTGTATGGGATTCCTGGACAAGGGAGGCAGAGGAGGTGCTTAACGAACCGGTGAAGAGTGAGAGAGTGAAGGAGCCGCTGCGCATGATTCTTAAAGACGGACGGTCTATTGTTTTTCCTAATCACGAAGGGCTTATCCCCCTGAAGGGAGGGGCTGAGTCCCTAAGAGAGCGAGATGTAGAAATTTTTCGATTGCATGACCATAAGGAATTTTCAGAAGAGGAACTGCATTCTCTTGAAATCTCTGCAGCAGGAGAAATAGGTGCGGAGAGATCCCCTTGGGCAAATAAAAAATTCCTTTGGTTTTGTAAGTACGTCGGTGTTTCGGTGGAAGGGTTTGAAGAAGACATTATGAGAATCCTTGTGGAAATTGAGAGTAGGAGGTGCTCTGTAAGTGCGTCGAGGGCTGGTAAAAGGGGTACCATGTCCAGTTCAAGGAAGGAAAGAGAACTGAAGAAGCTCATTAGCACCATTAATTATGACGGCGCTGCGGGAAGGGAAGCAGAGGTTAGGAATGAGGGTAGGCAAATTTCTGTAATTCCTAAATGAAGCTTAGGATTTTGCCTTGGAATGTTAGAGGCTTGCATGACCCAGATAAGGGGAAGGTAATTAAGTCTGTGGCTAGGAAACTCAAGCCAGATTTGTTCTGTTTTCAGGAAACAAAGATGAGGGAGATGTCTGACAAATTTGTGAGAAGTTTGGGGACTGGCAGGAGGCCGAAGTGGTTCTTTTTATTGATGAGTTTGAACCTGGAGACCCTTGGGAGTAAATTTCCAAAGTTGGGTTCTAATGGGACTTTTAATCAAAGAACCCTTTTTTTTACTCAAGTTATTTTCGGTTATTATCTTATTTCATTTTGATTATATATATATATATATATATATATATATATATAATTAAATAAAAACAATTTAATTGTTAATTTTTTTTTCTTTTGAACACAAAAATTTCTACTTCTCAAAAAAATAAATGATAAAAAAATTATAAATTACATTTATTTTTAATATAATTAAAATTTTAAAAATAAAAAAGTGGATATTTAATGATATAAAATTAATTGGGGGAAATTCTCATAAATGTGTGTTTTTATTTTATATTATTTTAAATAAGGATGATAATGGGTGTAAATAGTCTGGAAAGGATATGGTGGGGACCATACTAAACCTCCACATGGACCACGTGTACCATACTAAACCGTACACTTGGGATCGAGGGCAGTGGCTCCCTAGAGGCAACCCTTCTTATTCTCTGGCGACAGGGAGGAACAACTATTGCTGCCAAGACCCGGAGTGTAAGTCCAAAATAAGTAAAAATAGTACACATCTTAAAATATTTGTCAAATTAATTTTTTTGCATCCATATAAGCATCTATATGAATTTTTTTTTTGAAGTGTATAAAAACCACTTTTGGTGATTATGATTTTAAAAGTTTCATAAATATCTTTAAAATCACAGTATGTGACTATGATTTTACAATTTTCCTTAGAACCATAATTAATAATTATAATTTCAAAATTATTTTTAGTTCATCCATATTTTAATAGTATTATGATTTTAATATTATTTTTAAAATATTTTTTTATCATAATAATCATAAAACCATCATTATTAAGAAGTAACCTAAAATTATAATTATTAACATTAATGTTTATATGAAAATATAAAATTTTAAAATAATATAAATAATTTAGTTAATTATTTTAAAATTTAAAAACAATATGAAAAAATAATTTTCTTTAAGTCATATGTGATAAATTTCATAAAACAAATAAATATTTTATTTATCATAAATATATAATTTTTATAGGAATACAGGAAAAATTATTTTTTCAATTCAAAGAAAATATGAAAAATAAAGATAATATATATATAATTTTAAAACAGATGTAAAGAAAAATTTTATTAAGGATAATTTGTAAAAAAATGTAATTTTAAATCGACAATGGCAAATTGTAAGAAATTAAAAATTACTGTCATAAACTATGGTTTTAAGACATTGGAAATTTGATAAGACAGAAGGTGCATGGCGGCGCAGACTGAAATTAAGACATAGTTACCATTTTGATGAAAAGCTTTGTCATCCTCCATCCACTTCCCCAAGCAAAGAAGCTACCGTTCCTATTAATGAAAGCAAATCTGGTTTAGGGGAACATATTCCAGAGCAAATGAAGCAGTTTCTACTGAAAATGGTGCATAGGATAACTGATGAGCCGACCTTAATGACCACTGAAAACGATGCTGACCTAAGTGGACAGAAGGCCTCTGTCTCGTTGGATCTTTTAGAGAGTCAGCACCCTGAACTGGTAAAAGACAATAGTGATCAGTTCAAGACAGGAGATTCTTCTTCCTCTCCACCAGAGACATAAGCTAGTGAGGTTCTTATGTCTGTTGCATGTGTTCTTTTAACACCGAAGCGAAAATTAGCTGGGTATTCAGCAGTCATGAAAAATCTCTTGCATTTCCTTGATGAATTTTCAGTGGAAGGAACTAGTAGACAACCTGATTTTTTTAAGAACTTGAATACTTCAAGCAATTCCGACCTGACCAGCCTGATCAATTGGGAGGAGTTCAAAAACGGAGGTTTCATAAGTGGCCCATAAATTCTGAATTTTGAATCTGAGAAAGGGATCATTAGCATAGATGCAAATTCATGAAAACAGGCTCCAAAAACAGCCAAAAGAAATATGAAGCAAGAGCCTGAATAATCGGTATCCATTTGATCTTCACGTTTTTGCTACAAAGCCCATCCAAAATCACTTTAACATTCTGCATCTATAACCATACAACAGAAATGCCCATAAGAACAGTTGATCTTGTTGATTTAGATGCAATGGGCACATCATGCTTATTTCTGAGAATATGTCTGGATCTGCTAGAAAGAAACTCATCCTTCAAATCAGAAAATAGTTCCATCTAATTCAGACGATCATGGCTCTTCTCCCACCAAACCAGAGACAATTCAATGGGCAAATAAAACAGTTTCTGCAAAGTCTGTCCAGCCTAAGGAAGCTCACCTTCATCAGTTCATGGACATGAAAATGGCATCTAAAGACCTTGATATACCTCTTTTGTATCCAATTAACAGTTCAGGTAAGATTTGGTAGGACTTCAAGGAATAATAAGCATGAAAGAAGGGTTTTAGACTTGGAATTCTAGGCAAATAAAGAAATTGTTGACGAGCAAGGGAACTTTTCATCCACCAACGTGAAATATCTTTCGCATGGTTCTACTTATGAACGCCATTAAAGCTTTTTGGCATTGATATCTCAAATCTCTAGATTTTTTTTTCCAAAGTTTTGATCTGATCTGCAGCTATCCGTGTTCACCTACAGAAGTTCAGATTGGCGGTTGACATTTAATATCATGGATCTTAACTAGACAAGGTGTTGGAATACGCTAGAGAGTACACTATCAGTTTCTAGCCTGAGCTAAAACAGAATGTGGGCCACAACATATAGCCTAAAGACATCAGACTAAAGATGCAACCAAAACAAGGCTATTGATGGATACATGGAGCAATGAAGAATTAAGGCTTGCCACTGCCGGTAACTCTAATGATGCTGCTGATTCTGAATCTAGGTTACAAAATTCAGATTTGAGGGTCAATATAGTGTTGCTCAGTTCGACAGAACATACCAGTAGGTTAACATCTGACCAACATGAATACGAATCAGTTGGCCCACTTTGCCTTGATCGCCCTCTTGTTGATGATCTCCAAGCAAATCAGAAGTGGCAGGTCCAGGTATCTGAAAGAATGGGATAACTTAGTGACGAGAGCAGGTGAAGAACCTACAGATTGCCCGAATTTTTCCAAGATTGCTCACAGATATATTTCAGATTTTCAAGAATTCCTTCAACACTGTCGAGCTTGTCAGGAAGCAGGAGGAATTGTAGCAACTTCAGACCCTTGCACAGAATGAACACCGACAATTTGTCCGAACTGAGATGACTCCCTAGAACTTGCAGAATTTGTACTCTCAATTGCAATAGGAACAAAAAGTTCTACCTTCAGATATGGAATTGGACCTCAAAGATTGAAATAGGTGGTGGTGTCCAAGCTTGACTTAGAGAATGAAGCAAAGGGGTTAGAGAATTATAAAATAAACTGCAGTTGGAAAATTCTGAATTGGCAGAAAGGTTAGAATCCACTCAATCCTTGCAAGTTCTGTTCTGGGATATCCAGAAATAGAAGAAATAAAGAAACTGAACCACAGCCTCAGACACAAAAATGAAGACTTGTCAAAGAAAATTGAGATATTACAAGCAGATCAGTGCACCGACATAGAAGAGCTATTCTACCTATGGTGGCTTAACGCTCTTTAATGACATGAATTCAGGAATTAACAGCCCGGTGTTGGTTCATCTGATGCAAAGGACCCAAGCAATTCTCTTGAGTCCCAAGTTTGAGGAGGAAGTCAAGCTGTTAACATTCGAATATGGGCATGTAGAAAGACTTGAGGAGAAGGAAATCGACTGCATGGATTTTGATTGTGACCTAGGGTCATCTCCAGAAGCCGACTCCAGTTTCAGAGACTCATGTAGGGGAGTTTCAAGAAATTGGAAAGAGCTCGGGAACACAGGGATGCAAGGCACTTGAATGCATACAAGGAGAGTGGGAAGAGAAAATTCAAAGAGAATAATGGCAGCACCAACACCATCAGTAATGCAGTCTCAGTCACACTCAAAGGCCCCTCTCCAGCATGGTCGGCTTGATTCACTTATCCTCTTGATGTTTTTTTCTCTCCCTTATGAATTTACACATTTTTAATCTGGATTTCAAAATCTTTTCCATTAAATAACTCTTGTTTCCTTTAAAATCTCATCCTTAGGAGTTCATAGACATTAAAATCTAGATTTTTAATAAACTCTTTGCTGCCATTTCCCTTCCGGCAGGCCTTTTCATCATTTTCAACTAATTTTCACGATTTTCTCGTTTTTTTCAACAAGCATGAATAAACTTCATAATTCCAAACAATGGAATTCATAGAATCAATTCATGCAAAATCAATTAGGGCTTTGATGGGAGCCCGACATCCATGATATTTTCTTCAATATTTTTTGTTTGATATTTAATTAATTGTGCTTCCTCTTTGTGATATATATGAGATTATTTTGAATCTGTTATTTGGCTAACTTCGTTTCCCATAGAGGAGTATTGGCTTGCTATCCAGGTACGCTCCTCCTCACCTATTTTCGAGAATTCTATAGACACGTATGCTATTGGTGATTATATCCATACATGATATGATTCTTGGGTGTTCAAATACATGCTTGATTTGCTTAGATAAAACAAATGTTGTATCACATTTTCAAACTAACCTTCGATGTCTTTTGATAGCGCTTAAGAAGCGGTTCAGACACACACCCTGACTATCTCTTATAATCAGACTTTCTTGGTTGACATGCTATTTTTTTAAGTCACCTAGCCTATTTAAGTATCCATGATCAACCATTTAATTGTCACATTTAGTCAGTAGAGACCTTTATAGGGCTTAGAGGGGTGCTACCTCCTAGAGGTACCTTTCCAATAAGTAACCTGATCCTCGAACCTATACTCAGGTTTTTCAAAGACGTACTTTTTCCAAAACTATGGAGTCATTTTTTTTAGGGTTTTATTTCTTGTTTTATTTTCCTAAAAATAAAATAAAATAAGTGGCGACTCCGACTTTTCCAAAAATTATTTTTTCACAAATAAAAGTGAGTCTCGCCGATTAAGTGGGGACGCACGTGAAAAATGCGGGTCCACAAGTATTCTCTTCAAAAAGGGAACTGAGCGAACCCTTGAAGCCTACACAGATGCAAACTGTGTACACTTGGTGGCAAACAAGAGGTCAACATCGGGATATTGCACTTTCGTTGGTGGAAACCTGGTCACTTGGAGGAGCAAGAAGTAAACTATGGTTACAAGGTCTACTGTTGAGTCTGAATTTAGAGCAATGGTACATGGTGTATGTGAGTTGTTATGATTGAAGATTATTCTTGATGATTTGAAGATTAGATGGGATGAACCAATGAGGCTTTACTATGACAACAAGTCAGCTATTAGCATCGCCTATAATCCAGTGCAATATGATCGGACGAAACATATTGAGGTTGACAAATACTTTGTCAAAGAAAAACTAGATAGTGGCTTGATCTGCACACTTTACATGCCTATAGGGGGTCAACTAGCAGATATTTTAACGAAAGGGCTAGCAAGTACCATATTCCAAGCAATTATGAGCAAGCTAGGAATGGAAAATATCTATTCACCAGCTTGAGGGGGAGTTGTGGAATTCCGAGTTTATGGATGATTGTAGGATGAAATTAGAAGATATTATAGGCTGTAATTAGAGATTTGCTAGTTGTAAATAGCTGTAGATTATTTTTCTATAGATAGAAGGTAGTTTCCTCTCTTGTGGGATCTGACAGAGTTTTTTAAGGAATTATCAGGTTGTTGGTAATCTCCTATTTCCCTATAAATGTATATTTCTGCAGAGTAAATAATATGAAAGAAAATTCTCACAATTTTCTTCATGGTATCAGAGCAATTCCGCCTGGACCTATCACTTCTTTCCCGATTTTAATCCAGAACCAATTTTCTGGGTGCAAACCAATCTTCTTCTTCGTCCCAACTCGTTGCTTCTTTAAGTTTTTGTTTTTGAGTCTAGTCTCTCATAGGTATCACTTTTCCCTATGGCCTCGGAAACCAGCAGCAGCGTTACGGGAACCATGTTTGGCCAGGAACTCATGAGCAATGGTGGTGCAGAAGGTTCATCATTCCTCATCACTCAGCACAAGTTAACTGGCCACAATTACCATCAATGGGCAAAGGTAGTTCTGATGTTTATCACAAACAGAGGTAAGGATGAATACCTTTTCAGCACTACTGAACCCCCTAAGAAGGATGATAAAAGATTCAAGGTTTGGAACACCGAAAACAATCTGGTTATGTCTTGGCTGATCAATGCGTTGGACACAGAAATAGGTCAAAATTTTCTGTTTTATGATACTGAACATGAAATCTGGATGGCAGCAAAGGAAACATACTCTGATAGTGACAATACTGCTGATCTATTGGACATCAAGGGAGCCCCACATGATCTAAGCAAGGTGAGATGATTGTGACTCACTACTATAACACTCTTAGTCGTTTTTGGCAACAATTGGATGTGTTTGAGACCATGGATTGGGAGTGCCCAGGAGATGCTAGTCGATACAAAAAGATTATTGAAAAAGAAAGGGTCTTTAAGTTCCTATTGGGATTAGACAAATCCCTAGATGAAGTAAGAGGGAGAATCCTTGGAACCAAGCCTCTCCCTACTATTCGAGAAGCTTTCTCAGAGGTTAGAAGAGAAGAAAGCAGGAAGAAGTTGATGATGGGAACAACACCATTCTCCAATGTTCAGGAAGGATCAACACTCATCTCCCAAGGCTCCACAAACATTCAAGAAGGAACTGCCCTTGTTTCCCAAGGATCTACCTATGATGCAAGGCAGAAGAAAGGAAGACCATGGTGTGATCATTGCCGCAGACCAGGTCACACCAAAGAAACATGTTGGAAAATACACGGGAAGCCCGCTGACTGGAAGTCAAACAAGGAGAAGGAGGCACGAGCATTTGTGGCAGACCCTGAAGGGAAAGAAAGAAGTACCAATGATTCTGCTCTCTTTAGATATAATGACAGTGAGTAGCAGTTCCTAAAGGAATACCATTTCAAAAGATCAAAACTTCCCTATTTAGATATAAGGCTAGATCAAAATTTTTGAAAATAAGGTCACTTCACCTGCTTAAGTTGCAGTTACCAGAGTATAAAATCTCAATTCAAAAAATCTAGTTTAATGACTGAGAAAATAAGCAATGATAAATGAAAGAAAACAGATGCCTACCCATAATTGTTCTGTGTAAGAGACATGGTTGAAAGGTAAAATAGGATCATCAGCCAGGTGAAGAGCTAGAAGTCCCCAAACTCCAGCTACTGAGGCAGTAAAAAACAGAAAACCATGTAAGCTTGAAGAAGTGACAATGAAGTAGTGATTTTCCTAGTTCATCGATAAATCTTTTTCAAGAATGCATACTAGAAGGAAAAGAAGCTAACCAACCACATGACGTTGAAACAATGGATCCCCATGGTTTGTCATCCACTTATAGGAGTCAAAAGCAGTGTGATAGACTGGAAAAATTGAAGGACAAAAGAAAAAGAAAGTTGAAGTTCCATTTTACCAAATTGATTAGCATGAAATCTTAATTGTGATGTAAATTTTACTACTAACATTATTGACAATGCTTGGAGTATCATAATAAAAGCTTTCGATAATCCTTTTAGTGGAAATAATTTGCCTAAAAATGAAAAAAAAAATTATTTTTTTTCTTTATACTCCGTCTTATGCCTTGAAACTAGAATCTTTCCAGGAGTAATTTCTGGTGCATTTAGAAAAGGGGAAAAAGGAACAAGCAAAAAACCATCCTTTAAAATGGAAATACCAAAGAAAACAGAAATACCATCAGAGATGATGAGAAAATTAAGAAATTCAAAATACCATTTCATAAAGCCCTAAAAATGATCATCCTACACACGCAAGAAAATGTTTTCAAGAGCAATAATATAAAGGAACAAAACTAAAATCATTCCACACCCAAGTAAACCCAGTGGAATGATTTTGGTTGCACTGGATTTGCAAACACACCACAGCTGAATGAAAAGGTTTTTAATATGTGGAGTCACTGCCAAATTGACCAAGATAATTGTAAGGAAATAAAGAAAAGTACACCTTTTAAAAAAGCTCAACTGACCTCATTTTTAAGCGTTATAGAAAAGACAAAAAAAAGGTGGAAGAAAACTGCAAAAGCACAAGCGACATCGCTCTCTTTGCAAATCAGCATACCAATTAGAAAAGAACCTATTTGCCTACATATATTGGAATACTTATTTTGAAACTCTTCAAAATAGTTTTCTGCTATTTAGAAAATAATTTTTTAACTTAAAAAACACATTTAGAATTTTTTTTTTTTAAATAAACAGGTTATTTTTACAACTAATTCAAGGAGTTTTTGTAGAGTATTATAAGAAAACATTGAAATTATAGAGAATACTTTAGGAACTTTACAGCATACATAAATGCATTTTACCTTCATGGAGAATAAACAGAAAAACTTGTCTTCGATTTTTAAGTTCCCATAAAGAATTTTTTACTTGAAAATAATTGGTAATTATTTTTAAAAATTGTTCTACAAAACTGTTTTTTGATAACCATATTTGAATACGTTGCCAAACAAACCCTTAAACTCCTTCAATTAATTGAAAAAGTACAAATAGCTGAGATAGTCTGATCACAGATTGATTTCGCAAAGCAATGGCAAAAATACACCAAATTATGCATATCTATTCACTCACTTTATGAGAAACAAAAAATTCATTAGGAGATTGAAGACAATTCAGCTTGTATATTCAAATTAAAGGAAAAGGAATCTTTGCTTGCATTCTGGATTATGAAATTGCAGAATTTGATTGCAAAAAAACATCCCAGGTTTTCTTTAAAACTGACACATTCGCTTATAGAAGAGAACAACCAAAAGCAATGACTGGGGCACTCTTGTTCAACACTAGGGATGGTAATAAGGCAGGTTCAGGATGGGTCACCCCCATGCCAACCCTGCCCTATTTAATTTTTTCTTCATTTCTTAAAACTTTTCTATTTTTAAAATTTTAAATTATATTAAATATAAATATAATTTAAATATAAATATATAGTATATTTTTTACAATTTATTTTTATGAAAAATAATTTTTTTTATTTTATATATGTAAAGAAAAGGTAAAATGAAAAAAAGAATCAAAATATTTTTTATTTAATATTATATATAATCAAGGCAAGACATACCGAAACCCACCATGAATTTAAAAAAAAAAATCCCCAACTCATCCTATTAGGAGTGGGATGGGGCAAACACTCAAAAAAACCCGCCCCATGTCATCTCTATTCAACACAAACATGTATGTTCTTTGAGAACTCTGATATCCATGAAGGAAGCCTAAGGCAATCTCTCTGTCCCACAACGGAGAAGGATGGGAATGATGAATTACAAACAGAACTAACATTTGCTAACTTATAAAAATAACTACACTTTGTTCCACTTTTATGTCCTTTCATCCATTAAAAAAAAAAATCAAGGACAAAGCTAATGTACCCCTTATAGAGATGCTTAGTTTCCTTTATGCATGCATGTTTGAGCACACAAGTTCCCTTCACAAGAACACATTTTCTCAATACTCATAGCTTTCCAAATTTCCATCTGTAATTTGGAAATGTTAGGGTATAAGTGATGTACCTCTTCCATAGTATAAATCAACAGAAGGAACCCCTGCATGTTGCAAAAGTGGAGCAAAATCAGAATCCACTCCACTTAGCCTCTGAATCTGCAATCCAACCAAGACAATCCCAATAATTACTTCATACAATCCATATAGAAACAACAAAGATAAATTTTGACATATCCAAAGCCATAATTTATAAAGCAAGAAAAGTGGTATACTTGTCTCTCCTTTTTGCTTTTTGCTGAAAAACAGAAGTAAAAAGCATGTTTACAAGTCTTCTGTGCAGACAGACTAATTTATTTAAGCAAAGTATTGATGAAACAGAACTGGTGGTTGTAGCAGACAACCAAGGTGGTGGTAGCAGTACTGCTGTGGTGTGATGCTCATGGAAGTAGTGTGTTGATGTGATCATAGGTTATGGGAAAAGTAAATTTTGTTCTCTCCAAAACATTTTATTTTTTAACTGCAGCTGAAGCTTTTTAGTTGTATTTTTGCAATTGAAAAAGTACTTCCAAAAATGGTGTAACTTGGAAGGGGGTGGTACTGAGGGGCAAAAGGAGATAATTAAGTGATAAACATCTATAGTGGAGGTGGTGGTAACAACAATACTACTGTGGTCGTGGTGGTCATGGTATAAGCATGAATAAGTTGGTGTGATGATTGGTGGTATAATATGACGAAATACGCAAATTTTGTTCTCTCCAAGATGAAACCTTTTCTCTAACCTAAAACCCGACTTCTACAGCACATTTACCCAAGTAACAAAGAACTTGAATTAATTATTGTCCTGAAATTTCACAACTCAGTCCTCTTTTCATAATTTCAGAACTTTTTAAGCATACCCCATTCTACCAAAATTTCAAATTAACCCTATAAGAATTTATCCAATTTGACAAGCCTTAAAATCCATGCAATACCCTAAACATTATCGTCCAACTAAACAAGTGATTAAGACAACTTTATTCTGAGTTTAAGGAGCTATCCTACTTCAAAGGGAGCATCAGCAAGAGAATAATAGAATTTTGAAACAAATTTCCTTAGAATCCTAGACAGTCATTTGTACATTCAACAAATAAATTTATTTGAATTGCCACCTACAAAGGAGGAGGACAATCATTTCACATGTGAAGATCAACCTCCACAAACCAAAAAAGGGTCTGTAATGTTTCATAACTTCATTTACTTGGAACGTTGTGTTTTTCAAAGATGGGTAAAAGCATGAGGACAACCATAATGCAACCATTCCAATGACTTGAAAAGCTAAAGATTAGGGTTAACTTACATTGATGACTTTATTTGTAATCATCCAGTTATCATATATGGTCATGCTCTCTGAGTCAGGATCCTGGACCTGGAATTCAGTTTAAATCACAATTTAGACAGTTTGAAATACCAGGTGTTGTCATCAATTCAAATCCAAATAGATTGAACATTAACAATCTTGTGAACTTATTTTGCCATCTTTTTCTACCTTCTTTGCAACCTCAATGAGAAGATTATCTAGTTGAGGCGTTGCACCAGCAAAGAAGCCTGGTCCTTGAACTGCACAGTCTACATTAAGGTATGCTACAACTTTAGAACCCAGATTCAAAAGGTTTTGTTCGACCCACTCAGTAGATCCTATCTGAAGCCACACAACACAAGTAAATTACTTTTGAGTGTTAAATACACAACCATTCAAATAGAACAAGCCTAGCTAATTGGATTACTTTTAGAACAAATAAATGAGCAAGTGCATATAGCAATTCAGGCAGCGACGGTAAAAACTGGTGATGGTGATATATACAACTTCAAGCAAGGAAAAAGGTTTATATCACAGATGGTAGCCTCTTGAGTTCATACACATTTGAAAAAATCCACTATTGATTCATCTACAATGGTTGCACATTGCCAACTGATAATCAGTCTGAGGTTTCACATCAGGGATGAGCACATAATTCGCTAAAACCACATAAACTAACGACTTAAGCTCTCATTTTTTTTTTTCGTCACTGATATCATGGAAGTAGGAATATCTCTCCTAGTGATGTGCACCACTATGACTCAACCGGATGGCAATTCCAACAATAGAAGAGTGGCAGAGCCTACATGTCATGGCTATTCTTTGCCCATTAACATCCTAAACCAAATATAGGCATTAAGAGTGATCAAATGCCTTTCTTTGACACACTTTCAGGGTGCAGTATCTAGGACACAGTTGTATTTGTTCTTTATAGAATCCAAAATACATAGAAATAACAAAATGATCTAGAGATTGACAACCTGGTGCATTTTATATTAATGACCAACAAAGATGAAATATTAGCTACCATCCCAAACTCTTCTGCATCCCAACTGCATAGAACAATTGTCCTCCGAGGTTGCCACCCCTGACGCATCATAAGAGCATATCTATGAGCAATGTCAAGTAGCACTGCAATTCCACTATTGGGGTCAACAGCTTCATATGTCCATGCATCTCTGTGGTTGCCAAGCAGGACATAGCAATCAGGCTCTTCAGATCCCCTTATGACAGCAAAAACATTATGAATGGTAGCTATCTTTTTCTCCGCCTGAAAAAGAGGGAAAAAATAAAATAAATGGAGAAACAATTCAATAAGCTTTCCACAAGTGGGCTTTAGTAGAAGTTTTCCACTCGTTTTTCCTTTTTAATACTCCCATGTTTAACAACTAGCTAACAAGATAATATGTAAAAGAGAATAAAAATAATTGGAGAATTAATTCAGGTGACTTCACAAGGTACTATTTTGTGGCAGATAATAGACAGAATTGAGTAATAGAACAAAGACAAACAAAAAGACACTCATAAGAAAGCTTCCAAGGTCTCATTCCCTGTAAAGGGCCGTAACCCAAACCTCCCCCCATGAAAATAATTAGGACTTGTAACATAGCCTTGATATCGATTGAACTGGATGCATACACTTTGCAAAGTCCCCATACTCTTAGGTTACATTTTTTTGAAGGAAAAAGTCACATGAACAGAGTTTAGCAATCCTACAAGAGGAAGCATGTGCCATAATCATAAGAATAAATAATGCATAACAGAAGCTTAAAGAGGCAGTTATTGACAACCCATATTCCAAAAAGAATGAATTAATAACCAACATACTACATTTTTTTCATAGGCAAGTAAGAATAAATACATATATAAAAAACACCAATAAATAGGGGGCGAGCACAATACACTAGAAGTATACATGTAAGGAAACAAAAAGAAGCAAGCTACAACCACCGCCCCAATCTAGTACTTAGATATCAACAAGTTAATAATAAAATCTATCGAGGATGGTGGATTAGTTTGACCATCAACTATAAGATACCCTCAAGACCACATATATAGATCATATATAAGGTAGTCTTTAAGATATTGGTTAATGCATTGCTTTCCTTCCGGATTGTCTAGAAAAGGTATAGAGGAGTTGTTCTCCATGTTGTTCTCGTCTTCTTGCCCACAAGTCAAATTCCAACACATTAACATGCCCTTCACCAAATGTGGGAGAACCCATGAAATGCTAAACAAAGAGAATAGGAAGTGTCATAGCCCTCTAACTTTCCCACAATGGATAAGGAAATAGTCCACTAATTCTTCTACATCATTAGACATACAACAATAACCTGCTAAAAGCCATCCTTTTATTTTAAGTCTGTCCTCAGTAAGAATCCTTCCCCAAACCACTTCCTACCCAACAAAAAAAAACAAAAAATACAAAATACAAAAAAAAATACAAAATCCACATTGATAGGAGCTCAAGAGCCGACACTATCTTTGAGGGGAATGACACCAGACCCTCCAATTCCAAGGTGGAGTAGAAAGATTTCACCAAGAATGGCTAGCCTTCCAAACCATCTAAAGCTTCCAAAGAAACTCCTCAACATTATCTATCCCCCAAACTTGAAAATGTCTTGAGAAGCACATGTTCTATAGGACCATCTCGTCTTCTATCTCCCAAACATCATCCACCCAAGCCTCCTTGGAAGTTGCAAAGGAGAATAGAAATGGAAAAGAGTCCTTTAAGGGAACATTACCACATCATACATCATGCCAAAACTTTATTCTTCTCCCATTGCCCACCTCAAATCTTGTTTTAGTTTTAATAATTTCTCACCCTTTCTTATTGACTTCCACAAGCTAACACCATAGCCTTCTCTCGCTACCCAAGAGCACCATTCACTTGGCTCTTCTCCAAAATTTCCTACTATAACCTTTCTCCAAAGCATATCTCTCTTCAAAGCGAATCTTTAACACCATTTCCAATGAAGACTTATTGAGAATGGACAACTTCTTAATGCCTAGACCCCTTTTCTTTTTTGCAAATTGTCAACCGTTTCACTAGATGGGAACTTTTCTTGACAGCCCCTCCTCCTAGTAGGAAATCCCATTGAATTTTTTTAGTCTCACAACCACTATGTACTGCATAACAGCCCTAGCTCATAATTGAGATCTAATCAATAAAAAATTAGAATCGACATTAAATAATAACATAAAATAGGAGAAGAAAAAAAGAAAGTCAAAACTCCTCACGGCATATGATTAAACTGTTTTATAGACTTAAAGATGTAAACCAAAATTAGGTAGTTGCTGATTGATTGCCTAAGATAGGAGCTTCATAGCTAGAGAAATTTGCCAAAGAGTTCCCATCCCACTCAGTTTTAACAGTTCTTCTGTTTGGCTTTGAACCCTCCTCAAAACTAATGAAACTATTATTTCTTAACAAGATACAAATAAAAGCATATAACAAAGGATCTCCCACTTTCCAGTTTTCTCCATCTTTCTCCTTTTAACAGCCATCCGAAGATGATCCAAAGTAGAGCATTTATCCTCAAGTTAACTTCCTCTCAATTGTTTCTCCATCCATCTTCTTTGCACAAACTGATGCAACTGCAAGATTGTAACTGCATCTCTCTTCATCTCAAGCCATGGGTTTTCAAAAAATAAAATAACAATACTCCATTGAAACAATGGTACCCAAAACCTCATTTTAGTGTATTTTCAGATCCAACAAGAAATAGAAAATTTATTTTATAGCAAAGATGCAATAAAAAGCGGCTAACAAAAAGGGGTGCACCTCATGTACACAAGATACTCAAGATGCACCATCAAAGGAGCAAACGAAAGAAATAAATAAATAACAGAGAAAACAGCAGCACAAAACCACCTAGCCCCGATTTAAGCTGTCAATGGAATCCAGTAATGTGTAGTTCAGAACCAATAAGAACTAAGAATTTCATCATCACTAGGTCTGTTAACTGCCACCATCTAGTACAGTTTTTCCAGCTTCATGACTGATTCTTCCAAATTCAAATTTCAAGCACATTATCATCAAACAACGTGCTATAACAAGCTTCCCAACCATTGTACATGATATTCTAAATTCAACTACCATGAAGCTGTACCAGTTAAAACACACTTCTTGAATCCCCAAATATTCCAACCTTCAGATCTAACACCAAAATGATATAGCATGTAACTAATCTATCTCAATCATTAGAGCTGCCATCTATAACAAGCGATTAAGATCAGCCTTAAACAATAGATAGACGGATCTACCATTCAATACCACAAAATAGGTGAAAAGAAGAGATGAACTCTTAAAATTTCAAAAAACCAAGCCTTCCCATTATATTGTGAACATATATGACTAAACCTGCTAAAACATAACAATTTTAAAGATGCTAAACTTATAATAATGGGAAGAAATAAAAATCAAACCCCATACTTACTAAACTAATTAGAACCAAACAAGCTTCTTTAACACCCATCTCTTTTGCTAAGAGGAATGACTGGGTATAGTGCAGTATTTATCCCAAAAAATTGTTGATTTAAGGCAAGAAGGTTTTTTTACCAGATTCAATCCACCTTCGAGATTCACCTTGTAAATCCAAGACTTAATGTACTTCTCCAAAGAACCAATCCATATTGAGCAAGAGAAGAAAGGAGAGTCCAAAATAACAATAAGATAAATGAATGATATGGAAATAATGTATCCCTCATCAAATAACTATAGAATGAACGTATTTAGTATCATGCTTCTTATTACCAGGGAGCAACTTTCAAATCTACAAACATGATTCACAACAAGCCAGGAATTATGTATTGTAAAGTATTAAAAACTAATGTTGTTCATCGATTTACAATATTACTTTGTCATAAGGTTATTTTGAATTTCTTGTACAAAAATATGGTTTAAGCATTAAAATCCGAGTTCAAACTAATAACCACCAGAGTTCAAAGTTAGCATAAAAAGAATATGTAAAAAGATGAGTACATTTTGGAGTTTATGAGTTTCTTGAGGATTTTTTAGATTCAATCACCTAACTTTTTATCACAGAACACACTACGGATACATAATACTTGAATGACTAAGTCACTTTGTATGGTCAAGCTCTTTAAGCCACTAACAGTTAAGCTCACTTGATTGCCAAGATGTCATGTAAAAAGAAAAGAGAAACTGTGAATCCTACAACAATCAGTCCAAACCCAATCTATCATATAATTTCAAGTTTCAATTCTTACCCTATGCCCTCTGCAATCAGCACAAGAAATTGAAGATAAAAATGTGGAAAAATGCAAGGATATGAAATTCTTAATATTAAGTTTTAGACCTAAGGTGGTTTAATTGGCAGGCCCTCCCACTCAGGAACAGAAAGTTCCCCGTGGGTGGTATGGTCTCCATGAAGTTTTTTTTTTTTTTTTTTTTTTTGATAAGTAAATGCAATTGTGTTAAGAAGGCCAAAAAAATACACCTAAAAGTATACACGATGTATACTTTTAAAAAAACCTATCCCAACCAATCAATGAAATCAAGTAAAGACCATGAGCTAGAGCCAACATTAATTGGTAAAGACAACTTCTCACAGCTTATATATTAATTTCCTTTAAAACCTAATAAGTAATTCCATATTGCCATGTCAACATAACAAAAGATAACATCAAAAGAGGATTAGGACACACAATTTGTGGGATCCCATACAAAAAATTAAATGTTTCAAATTTGATTGAACTTTGATGAATTTAGTTCTTTGCTTTCAATCATCTTGAGAATCACACGTGAGAATATTCTTCTTTTTTCTTTACAATATTAAAAAGAAACACATGCAAACCAAAGAAAAATTAAACAAAGCATACTCACACTCCTGAGAGAGACATGGTAAGATGAGACTTGTTAATTGGATACTAATAAAAGAACATGGGAGGATAGGAGTCAAAACCCTTAACACTACTCAGCTACTTCCAGAAACCAACCTGCTTATCACCTAAAAAAAAAGTCCGACCTCCTTATGCTCACCTCTTCCTATTTTCCCCTAATCCCCCCATTCTATCAAATTGCCAAAGGTAAAACATTTCATTCAAGCACCCTACCCAGATTCAAACCTGATCAAACTTTCCACAATCCACATTGACACTAGATATAATTTCCAATCCTAGCTCTATACAAACCAATAGCATCAAGCATGAAACTTTTCAATGAAATAGGGAAAAAATAAACATACTAACCTGGTACGTGAAGTTCAAAAGAGTCGGACCGGGTTGGGGACCTAGGGCATCACCTCTCCAGTGGTGGGGCATTTGAGGGCCCTCAAGGGACCTCAAAATGGAGTAAGCAACTTCAGGTGAAATGGGCATAGATGGAATTTTGGGAAATCCGTTCAAAATATGAGAGTCCTCCAAGTCCAAAGCCTCACCACCCCACCCGAGAGTTAGTGGGTCCCCCAAGACTTTCATCACCGTCCCTCTCTCCACCCCACTCATACTCTCCCCCTTCGTGTACATTAATACCGCCACCACCCCCTCCTCCACTGCCCTCCCCACCACCCCTCCCCTCGACTCCTCCCCCCTTCTCACCACCACCACACACCCCATAACATCCACCCCGACCCTCCTCAGGGCACGGTAGTCCTCCTCCCTCCCCAGATTCACATACACCACCTACGCCCCCGACGGCGAGTAGGCATGTTACGGTCGCACCACCTCCGCCCTGGCCCCACCCGACTCCACCAACGGACAGCTCCCTAGAGCTCCCATCACTAAAATGTGCCGAGAGCGAGGAGTGCAAAGGATAAGAGAGAAGAGCTCTATAATCAACTGTTTGGGTCCGAAGCCCTAGGTCGGCGAAGTGGGTGTGGACGAAGCGGGCAGTCTGGAAGGCGGGGTGGGTGCCAGCGAGGTGAGGGTGGAGGGTGAGGGCCCGGAGATGGGCGGAGACGGTGGAGTTGGTGGTGAAGGAGAGGTAAATGTTGCGGAAGCGGAGGGCATTTCGAACATTTGAAAGGGCAGCTGCAGAGTTTGGGAGGTGGAGAGTGTTGAAACCGACAGTGCAGAGGAAAAGAAGAAAGAGAAGAGTCCACTGTGGTGAAGGAACTGAACTGAAAATAGCGCTGGTAGGTTTAGAGGAGTGAGGCTGAGACATTCTACAGGGAAAAAGAAAGAGAGAGAGGTGCCGTGAAAAACTAAGCAGAGGCGTAGGGGAAGCGTCAGAGGAAGAAGAAGAAGAAGAAGAAGAAGAAGAAGAAGGTGGTAAGGTGACCGGTGAAGTGATGCGTTTCAGTGGGAGTTATTATCGGTGCAATTTTTTAGTTAAAGAAGATGAAAGAAAACGTAAAAGCATGAATATTCTAGGGTTGGTGATGGGGGTAATGGGGTGGCAGATTCATGCATGAGGCCCCAAAGGTTTTTATTTCTTTTTATATCTAAAATTTTCATATTAATAATTATTATTTTGATTGACCAAAAAAATATATTATTATTATATCTTAACCTCCTCCTCTTGAATGATTCAAAATTCATTTTGCTTCATGTTCTTGGCAAACCAAACATAAACCCGTCATTTTGCTTCAAGAGTTATAATTGCCTACGCCAAGTTTATAGGACCTCCTTGAGATGCAAAAAGCTTCTCTTTCTTCATTATGTTCACAATGAGTGTCATGAACTTCTGCATGTGATACTGAATCGCAACAAGCAGCAAAATCAATTAGAAAAAGCCACACTTCATTTAGAAACAGAAACACCCTTATCTAAAGATATTAAAAGGTAAGGTTCAAGCAACAAAATCAATTAGAAAAAGCCACACTTCATTTAGAAACAGAAACACCCTTATCTAAAGATATTAAAAGGTAAGGTTCAAGCAACAAAATCAATTAGAAAAAGCCACACTTCATTTCGAAACAGAAGCACCATCATCTAAAGATATTAAAAGGTAAGGTTCTCGGAACCACATTTATGAATCTACCAAAAACCAGATATCTACGTTCCTATTTACATACCTTGAAGGGCTCACTATTGGTCCGGAAGACAGTTCCAGGCACATAATGCAACCAAACAGGAACCCCATTGTATCATACAACAACATTTTAATCTTTTTCCTTCCCCAGGAAACAACCAGTTAAAATTCAAAGAGTTTCACAAAAGTTATATTCATTAAAACAATAATAGAAATGAGGGTGAACCTCCATTATTCTAAATATAAAAAATACAATATGTAGATGTTGTCTACACACCCGAAATCCCATTCTGCAGCAACAAATGGACCAATACGGAGAATCAAATACATCCCAGCCTGCTAAACAATCTTCACAAACTTGAGAAGATCGTACCGTCTCCCAAAGTAATACTATAAGTTTTCAAATTACAAGGGAAAATAATACAAATCAATTTAATCATCAACTATTGAAACAGAGGAACATCAAGCTTAAGCATCACTAAATACATTTACTCTCACTCACAGTGCCTGGAGAAAGTTCATGGTCATTCCAGAACACATATGTTTCAATCACATCGATCCATCCTTCCTTAGTTGTTTTAACCAGTCCTGGCCACCTCTACCCCATTTAATATGTATAAAAGAGAAAACAACAATTATGAACAAAAACCGCAAATGTTATTTACAAATGACAATCTCAGAGAGAACAATCAAACAATGATTTGGTCGTGTGGGAATCAAGTCATAAATACTTTTCTTGCTTTAAAAAGAAAATAATCCTAAAATTTTCCTCCAAAATACCAAACCCAACGGTACATTTCTCATCCAAAATGGGCACAACAGAAATTAAAACAAAAAATAATAAATAAAAAGAAACAGGAATGATTGGTTACTGAGAAAACACAAAATGCAATATTCACCTTAAGACTTCCTCTAAAATGTAGGCAATACGATAATACTATATATGCATTTTAGAAAAATCAAATCAGCAAACACTTACTTACAACTGGTAGCTCTACAAAATTAACAGGAAACAAACAATTAGGCACTGTTATGACAACCATTTTGAAAATAATTTTCTCATATTAGGAAGCAAATATTGTTTTTCCAAAATGTATCACATAAATTAAGAGACAAACAAATGCCACCAGGTTTGGTTACCGAGAAAATGGATGAATTCCCATTGAAATATCCAAAATGAGCATTATTAAAAATCAAAGAAACAAAAAGAGCATTGTTATAAAATCAAAGAAACAGAGAAAAACAAACCATTAGGCACTGCTACCATTGCTGTCATTCCAAAATACGTCTTGCTAGGAAGCAAACATTACTATTCAGAAATGGGCATTCTTGAAATAAAGACACATGCATGATCATCAGAACAACTATAAACGAAGCAGAAAAAATAAAAGAAAACGTCATTTTCTCTTGCATAGAGCGCCTCGGTGAGCTCGGACCCCCCGAATCCCCTGCGGCCGGGCCTTGCGTCGATGGCCGGAACGAACGCGAGGGTTAGGTTTAGAGTTAGGGTTTCTCCTGACGGGCAGAGGGCCGCGGTTTGGTGGGATCCCTAGATCGGGAGGGTCGTCAGCCGGAGGAAACATCTCTTATCACAGCTTTTTCTTGGAAATGACGTGAGATTTTCTCGGTAAAATGCGAGAAACTGATACGAAACAAAGCAGTAAAAATAAAAGAACACGTCAAGAATCTCACATAGAGCGCCTCGGTGAGCTCGGGCCCCCCGAATCCCCTGCGGCCGGTCATTGCGTTGATGGCCGGAACCAACGCGAGGGTTTTGGTTTAGAGTTAGGGTTTCTCCTGACGGGCACAGGGCCGCGGTTGATGAGGAAACATCTCTTACAGGTTGGAAACGATACGGTGGTAGGGCTTTTTCTTGGAAATGACGTGAGATTTTCTCGGTAAAATGCGAGGAACTGGTACGAAAGCATGGAGTGAGGCTGTCTCTCATATCTCTTTTATAGGTCATTCGTTTTCCAGTTTTCTTGAGCGTTTCTTGGACGTTGTGCTGAATAGAGCCTACTACCGATCGTCCCCACGAGTGCTAAGCTAACTTCACTTCCGACAATAAATTTACATTTTTACCCTGGACAATTACCATAAAGGCGCTGTGAGAGGTCATAATGGCCAAAAAGTTCCTAAATTTGCATTACAATCAAACACACTTGCGAGCCAAAATTATCCAAGGTTGTAAAAAAATCATATATCATAAATAGGTTTTAATACACAGGTGATCAAATACATTTCTTTTATTTATTTTTATTTATATTATGAATATAATGGATTTGAACCGATAAAAATTCAAATCTATTGTTTAATAAGATTTTATGATTTTATTTTTATTAAAAAAAATCTAAAACATTATCCAAGGGATTTCTATCTTTGTCCAATGTATTTATGTGTTTTTTGGAAACTTTTCTATCTTTTTGTACTATTTTATGAAATTCATATAAATAGAAGTTATGTAAAAAATATTTTATAACGTCAAGTTATGCAAATATTTCATTTTATTATAATAAAAAAAAATTATAGCTAATAACTATGACAAAATTGTTCTCTTTCATTTCTATTATTAGTTAGTACTATGAAATTTTAGTATAATTTTTATTTTTTTGGTTTTTTTTATAGAAACGAAATTGACGTAGCGATATTTTCTTAACCACCAATACATTGACTATGCATAAGACCATAACCCCTTACTCAACTCAACATGCACTCGTGCTACACAAACAAACACATCTACTAAATGATATAAAGCATCCACCCATAAGAAGAATAATTAACTCCCACGTGCAAGTGCGGACATACATAGCAAACTACAACGGCAAGCAAGCAAATACGTGGTTTAACAAATCACAGTGAATATTACCATGAAGCAACAAAATTATACTCAACACAAGCTTTTGGAACATGCTACATGACAAAAAGGTCAAGCAATATAAAAGAAAAATGAATACAAATAGCAATTGACTGCAATTGATTAGCAATTGTTTAGTTAGGTGGAGTACATAATAGACACCATACAATATAGTGGCAAAATTGGGAACCCTAAGTACACATTAAGTAAGCATTCCTCCCCAAGGTTTTTTATTGAGTGCAAGATGCAATTGTACTGCAAAATTGTGGAAATTGGATTGTGGAGGGGTGAGGGGCGGGGAGTAGCACAATCTGATCATTTTCAACTCTATTCTCTTAAATCAATAGTATATGTTTGTAATGAGTATGTCTGGTGCACATACACAAGCAAAGCATGATGATCCTCACATCCACATAATACACAATTTGTATTGGTTCAATGGAAATAAGGAAGGGAATAATTGGTCTCCCTCAAGTGTGTAGTTGTTTTCATGAGCAATTAAACAAGAGAGAAAGAAAGGGAAGTGTTGTTTGCCTTGTTAAGAAGTGACTTATGGCTAATATGGAGCAAAAGTGCAGTAACAAATTCTAATGTCATGTAGTTCACACTAGGAAGCTTCTTCAGTATATTTCTCATCACATGTATGCTGGAACAAGCCCCTCTGATCTCATTATAGAGTTCAAAGGTGGTCAAAGGCTCAAGAAGGCTTGCAAGATAACATTTGGCTAAGGCTGTAGCATCAACTAGGTCTACACCCTCTGGAAATGATGTGTTTGAATCTGCAATTGCAAATAAGGTCAACAAACCAGCATGTAAGTCAACCAAATTACCAGCATCAAATATGAGCTCAGGATACCTTTATTGTATAATGAAACCAAATATTGAATAACTTTTATGTCTCCTTCTGATTTAAATACATTTGGTGAGTTTAATCCTAGAAATCAAAAAAGGACAAAAAAAAATCAAATCATAAATGGATATTAAGTAACATAAATTGTAATTATCCATTTATTTTTGTCTTTTTTGAATTACCTAATAATATGAGATAATCTGCACATTTGACCAAAATATGAGGAATAGGCCGGTTAGAGTGCTGCTGTTGTACAGTTACCTCAATTGGAACTCCAAATACTAAGGATAAAAGTAAGGTGAGTGATTGTCCCCAAGAGGGTCTAGCAGAAAAAATTATTGATATTGGAGTTGCACATAATTGAGTCGAACTAATAATTATAATAACAGTTTCCATCATTATCAAGTAGCTGAAGTAAAAAAATTGTTACACAACTTGGAAGATAATTAGTTTATTTAAATCATTGACATATTGCAAGGTTATGCTCCAATATCCTTTGTAATTCAATGATACAACTCTACCAAGGAAATTGCAATAAACACATAGCATTATGAGATTGCAACAAAGTCATGTTCCACATTATGCTAGATCTTAGCTTCATTAGACTAAAACAATGTATAGCTCTAGTTTCTAATTCCTTTGTACTAAAGAAAGTCTTTTATCAGGCCCTCAGAAAGTAGAGTTGATTAGTTTAATAATTTGATGCACTTGGAGTATAAACGAATAGTTCCATTTACACCAAGAAAGTTGGAAAGTATGAAACCAAGGTTTGGTTAATCTTGATTTTGATGATAACAAAATAAGGTTTAGAACTAATGATTATATTTCAAGTGTGATTAGGCAAGACGACTTCCAAAGTGGCAATCCAAAGACAAATTAAGTCAAAGGAGAAATCATGAAGAAGAAGACCACCTCAAAGAGAAGAGTTTTTCAAGACCAAAGCTTCTTAAGATCTCTTTGTAAGGTTGTTGGTGCACTAGAACTTTCATGCATTTCATTCTTTATTTATGCACCAAATCATCTAAGAGTAATATTGTTTTAAATATCTTAAGAATTGGATGATTTCATGTTTTCAACTAAAACCTTGTGTTAAATGATTTTCAAACTTGTGTTAAAAGGTTTTAAGTTGAAAAAGGTTGAGTGTTGAGCTAAAAGAATGGCTCAATCGGTTCAACCGGTCGATCGGTTGTGCTCGTTCGGTCAAGGACCGGTTGAGGGAGGCCAAAAAGTTTCTCTCTCTCCTAGTGACCTTCTCTTCCTAGTCAAGGTTGAACCTCAACCGATTGAGGTCCAAGTCGAGGACCTTGAGGTCCGGTTGAGGTCGCGATTGAGGTCGCTGAGGCCCAACGATCACTTTCCTAAACGGGCTAGTCAACCGGTCGACCCCTAACTCGACTGTCGAACCCCCAACGGCTAGTATGACTTTTTTCTTCTAATAAAAAGGCTCCAAACTTCATTGTTTCATAAGCAAAACCTTCCCAAATCTTTCTTGATTATATTTGAGCTTTTGAAGAGTATTTTTTAGTGCACCATTATTCCAAAACTTGCATATCTTTAGTGACCATTCAATCCTAGCTTTTCTTGTATCTTTGAACCTAAAGTTCTATTACTAGGATTTTGAGATATCATTATTTGTATATCTTTGTGAGGAATTTTCTCAAGTGAGGGTATATTCTTTGTGAGGAATTTCTCAGTGAGGGTAATCATGAGAGATTGTTCAAGAAAGGGATATCTCTTGAAGAAGTGTAAAGGGTGCTTGGAGCCAAAAGTCCAAGAGGGTGAATTGGAACCATAATCCAGTTGTAAAGAGATTGGAAGCTTGGTTGAAGCTTTAAGATAGTGACACCTCACTCAAGTTTAGGAGGCTTGAAGGAGAGTTGGACATAGGCAAAGAAGTGGCCGAACCACTATAAACTC
>JBAPGN010001245.1:0-24948 GCA_037355405.1 Vitis amurensis | reverse complement strand
CCTAAATTGGCCTCTTCACTACTGTCGCATACGAGCTTTCCACGACAGACTTCCCCACGGCCCTTGCTTCCTGGTTATTTGATTTTCTACCAAAAACTCCTACCAGTTGATGAAGCTTCTCTGCCATAATCACCCATCCCCTTTTGTCCCCTCTGCCTCTCGAGATAAAGATGCAAAAACTCTTCCTTTCCAGATCAATAACCCCTAGCCGGATAAACCCCCCCACTCTGTTTATCCCTCGCGTCATGGAATACAATCTCCCCTTTTCCTTCCATTTCCTTCCCCATCTTACTTTTTTCTCGTCCTTGATGCATTGGGTTAGGCCTTCTATGAAAAACCCTAAGCTTTCCGGTCCCAGTCGGACCCATGACGAAATCCCTCCCTTCTTCTCCACGATGAGAACTTGGGGTTTTCCTTTCCTTTCATCTACAACAATCTCGAACGCCTTGGACTCCACTGTGAAGCTGCTCTCCTTCCTTCTTCTGCAAGACGCTGAGCTATTTTCTCCCTCCTCTCCATCGCACTCTCTCTCACTCTCTCTCTTGCTCTCTCCCATCGTCAAACAAAGACCTGCAAGTAGATTAAATGGCTGAGATGAGATCCTCATCTGCTCTAATCTATTATTGAACTAAATTACAAACTAACTTATAGACTTAGGTACTACCTAAGTCCTTTATTTTAGGAAACCAGAAACATCCTAAAAACTAGGAGATTAATTTGAATTAATCTCTAACTACTCTATGGATAAAACAAATTTAAAATAATTCAAATGAACTCAAATATCCAAAGTTGTTTGGATAATTTGAATTAATTCAAACCTCTTCAACTGATTTAGATAATCTCAATTATCTAAAAAATCTCCAATAGTTTCTAGATCCTGTGGATTAATGGCTTATTATCATGTGGATTGGGAGTTTCTAGATTATGCTTTAGAAAGAAAAGGTGTTAGACAGATATGACTATCTTAGATTTGTGGTTGTTCATCATCTGTAAGTTTTGCAATGCTAATAAAAGGGTATGCTAAAGGATGGGTTCAGGCTTGAAGGGGTTCAAGACAATGTGATTTGCTTTGTCCTTTTCTCTTTACCATTATGAAGATGTGTGAAATAGATTGATGCTCAAAGTAGAGCAATGTGGTATCTTTGAGAGATTCTTAGTGGGCAATAGGGGAACAAGGGTGAGCCATCTATAGTTTGCCGATGACATCATTTTCTTTTCAAGAGCCTATTTAAATGAGTTATGAAATCTAAAGTCCTTTTTTTGTCTTTTTTAATTTTTTTATTTTTTTGTAGATACATATCAAGACTACAGATAAATCTAGACAAGAGTACCCTACTAGAAATCAAAGTGAACCAAGACCGACTTCTTGATTTGGTTGCCACTTTAGAATGAATGTAAACATTGCAATTGACCTTTTATCTTATCTGGGTCTTTCTTTGGGGTAAGGTAGGAATTCTAGAGTTGAATCTTTATGAGATCTAGTTATGGATAGAATATTACATCGCTTAGATAGTTAGAAGAAGGCTTACTATCCCTAGGTGTTAGAATAACCCTAGTTTAATCGTGCTTGCCCACATTCCCTCATTCTTTATTTATTTATTTGGAGGGAGTGGGGGAGGTATATTTTTAACATCAACCAAAGCAGCCAACAAGATTGAGAAGTTGTAAAGAAATTTTTTGTGTTTTTGCATTGGAGACAAGAAGAAAGCTTAAATTATCTTGTGGGTTAGGATTAAGGGTGTAAACCAAAGAGTGAAGGGGTTCTAGGTATAGTGTAGATAGCCTTGAGGAATAGGACACTCTTAAGTAAGTGGCAATGGAGGTTCCAAAGGGAGTGTAATGCTTTATGGCACAAGATTATCTTAAGTATCTGTGGACTAAATTCTAATGGATGAGATGCTAATATGAATATTAGATGATCTCATTGATGTCCTTGGAAGGCTACTACTCAAGGTGTCCCTCTCTTCTCATGTTTCACTTGCTATTTAGTGGGTGATGATACTAAAATTTGGTTTTAGGAAGATATTGGATGGGTAACCAACGCTTTTGTGTTAAATTTGAAGGCTTTATAGAATGGTGAGATTAAGAAATTCTAATGTATCTTCAGCTTTGATCTCATCTTCTCCCTCGTCTTGAAATTCCAATTTCTAACATAACCTTTTCGATCACAAAATTGAGGAACTACTCTCTTGATGTTGACTTTAACCAATGTGTACCTATCATCCACTTTCCTAGATTTGAGGGTTGGTCATTGACATCATTGTGTCTATTATCTGTCAGTTTGTTCTCTAAAGCCTTTTCTTTTTCTACTAGCTTTAGATCCTTTCCTCTTGCAAATTACATTTGGAAATCTAAAGTCCAACTCAGAGTCAAGACCTTCGCATGATTGGTGGCAAATATGAAGGTTAATACTAATGACATTGCAAAAGCCCTTAGGTCAACATGGTGTGTAATGTGTGAGAAGAGTGAAGAATCAATGGATCATCTCTTTTTCTATTTCTTAGTAGCATTGACATTATGGAGTAAGTTGTTTGGATTTGCAAGGATTGACTGGGTTCCACCAAGGAGTGTGGTGGAGATGATAACCATTGCTTATCAGGGTTTTGGAGGTCTTCCTAAAGGGAAGTCACTATGGGGTATTGTTATTCTCATAGTAATTTAGACTATATGGAGGGAGAGGACAATGAGTTTTTTAGGACAACAGAGCACTTTAGGAGAATATAAAATGTAATATATTTCTCTTCACTTTGGACATTAGCTAGTGCTCCATTTGTGGGCACCCCTTTGAGCATGATACTACTAGATTGGAACACGGTTAGTACATCTATTATATTAGTGTTGAAATTTGGCATTCAAAGTTAGGGTTCTTAATTTAGGAAAGTTGTTTTAGGAATAAAAAAGGAGAGATCATTTAGGATGATTCAGTTTCCTAATTTTAGGAGAGAATCAAGTCAGATTGATATCTTCTTATTCAGTCATTTGTGTATGTTGAGAGAGAGAGAGAGAGAAAGGAGAAAAACCTTATTTTCATTCATCTAATCTCTACTTACAATTGAGAGATATATATATACAAGGCTAGGAGTCCTAACTACCATACAAGTGACCTATATTAACAAGGAAAGATAGTATACTATACATACATTATATTCAACACTCCCCCTCAAGCTGGAGCATATACGTCATATGCACCAAGCTTGTTACAAATATATTTAATCCTAGGACCTCTGAGAGATTTAGTGAAGATGTCTGCTAGTTGATCATTTGAATTGACAAAACTTGTAGCAACACATCCTGATGCGATCTTCTCTCTAATGAAATGACAGTCAACTTCAATATGCTTGGTCCTTTCATGGAAGACTGGATTGGATGCAATATGTAATGCGGCCTGGTTATCACAGATGAGTTTCATCTGTTCATCCTTTCCAAATCGCAACTCCTGAAGAAGATGTCTCAACCATATGAGTTCACATGTTGCCAAAGCCATAGCTCGATACTCGGCTTCAGCGCTAGATCTGGCCACTACATCTTGTTTCTTACTCTTCCAAGATATTAGATTACCTCCAATAAAAACACAGTACCCTGAAGTGGAACGTCTATCTGTGGGTGACCCAGCCCAATCTGCATCTGTGTAACCAACAACTTGAGTATGACCTCTGTTCTCGTACAATACACCTTGGCCTGGTGTACTTTTGATATATCGAAGAATACGGATTACGGCATCCCAATGGCTATCACATGGTGACTGTAGGAATTGACTAACAACACTCACAGGAAAAGAAATGTTCTGGACGAGTAATGGTGAGATAGTTCAATTTACCTACGAGCCGTCGATATCTCCCAGGGTCTCCTAAAGGCTCCCCCTGTCCTGGTACAAGTTTGACATTCGGATCCATAGGTGTGTCTACCGGTTTACAGTCTAACATACCGGTTTCTTCCAGGATGTCTAAAGCATACTTCCTTTGAGAAAGGACCACACCAGAACTGGATTGAGCTATCTCAACTTCCCAAGAAATACTTGAGTTTCCCCAAGTCTTTGGTCTGAAAGTGGGTAAAAAGATGTTGCTTTAGTTTCTGTATACCATCCTGATCACTGCCTGTAATGACGATTGTTCGTCCACATAAACAACCAGATAAATACACTGCCCCAAGGAGTTATGATGATAAAAAACTGAATGGTCTGCTGTACTGCGAAGCATGCCAAACTCTTGAACAACAGAACTAAAACGGCTAAACCATGCTCGAGGAGATTGTTTCAAACCATATAGAGAACGGCGTAACCTGCACACTAAACCAGACTCCCCCTGAGCAACAAAACCAGGAGGTTGCTCCATATAAACTTCCTCGCAAGATCACCATGAAGGAAGGCATTTTTAATATCCAGCTGATAAAGAGGCCAAGAGCACATAGCAGCCATGGAGAGAAGCAAGCGGACAGAAGCAATCTTGGCAACAGGGGAGAATGTGTCACCATAATCAGAACCATAAACTTGAGTATAGCCTTTAGCAACTAAGCGGGCCTTAAGGCGATCAACCTGACCATCAGGACCAACCTTACTGCATAGACCCAACGACAACCAACTGTAGATTTACCAGGGGTAAAACAACAAGATCCCAAGTGCCATTAGAGTGCAGAGCAGCCATTTCATCTACCATTGCCTGTCGCCAGCCTGGATGGGAAAGAGCTTCATGGGTGCTCTTGGGAGAGAAACAGGGGAGATAGCAGAAACAAAAGCAGAATAGGGTGAAGATAATCGATGATAACTCAAAAAATTGTAAATAGGATGAGGGTTACGAGTAGAGCGAGTACCTTTCCGAACAGCAATGGGTAAGTCATGAGGAGAAGGCAGAGCCGGGGCAGGTGAAGCCGAAGGGATAGGAAGTGAGTCAGCAGGTGCCTCAGGAAAAGGGAGAGGAGCAACGACACGCGGGCGACGATGATAAACCTGAAGTGGTCGAGGGGGCATAGCCTCAGGTGGGGAGACAATGGGAATGGGCAAGACTTCAGAAACAGGAAGAGACTCAGAAGTGGTGGAAAAGAATGGTGAGTCCTCAAAGAAGGTGACATCAGCGGAGATAAAGTACCGATGAGTCTCAAGGGAATAACAACGATAACCCTTCTGAAGTCTGGAATATCCCAAGAAGAGGCACTTCATGGCTTTGGCGGAAAGCTTGTCCTGTCCAGGAGTGAGAATATGAACAAAGCAAGTACAACCAAAGACACGAGGAGGAAGGAAATAAAGTGGTTGGTCAGGGAAAAGAAGGGAGTGAGGAATCTGATCGTGTAAGACAGAGGAGGGCATACGATTAATCAGATAACAAGCGGTAAGAATAGCGTCCCCCCAAAAACGAAAAGGAACGTGACTATGGAGGAGGAGAGTACGAGCTGTCTCAACAAGATGTCGATTCTTGCGTTCAGCTACCCCATTTTGTTGAGGAGTATGAGCACAAGAAGACTGATGAAGAATCCCATGATGAGACATAAACGAAGTAAATTGGGCTGAAAAATATTCCCTGGCATTGTCACTGCGTAACACACGAATAGAAATATTGAATTGGGTTTGGATTTCAGTATAAAATTTCTGGAAAATAGAGAATAACTCAGCTCGATTTTTCATTAAAAATAACCAAGTACATCGAGAATAGTCATCAATGAAAGTGACAAAATACTGAAATCCTAAAGTAGACGCAGTCCGACAAGGACCCCAAACATCAGTGTGGACAAGCTCAAAAGGAGACTTTGCCCGATTATTCAAAGGGGTTTCCACTGGCGTGTAGATCAGCCTCCGGCGGTTCGGAATATGTGGTCGGTGCCCGGAAAATAGGTCGCCGGAAAAATTCGCCGGAAAGGGTTGCCGGCGTGGTGGAGATCCGACGGAGATGAGGTTGTCCGGGGTGGTTCGGGAAGAGAGGGTTCGCCGGAATTGAGTACACGGCTAAACCGAAAAATTAGGTTTTCTCCTTTGGCTCTGATACCATGTTGAGAGAGAGAGAGAGAGAAAGGAGAAAAACCTTATTTTCATTAATCTAATCTCTACTTACAATTGAGAGATATATATATACAAGGCTAGGAGTCCTAACTACCATACAAGTGACCTATATTAACAAGGAAAGATAGTATACTATACATACATTATATTCAACAGTGTATATATATGTGTATGGTGTGTACCTAAAAAATCAATAAAGAAATTCAGAAATTCTTCATGGTATCAGAGCCAGTTTTTTTGAAACCCTAATCCCTTATGGCCACCTCTTATTCAGGCCATCATTCATTCCGGCCAAATCTCTCTGGCCATCTCTCAATCCGACCATCTCTTTCTGGCCATCTCTCATTCCGGTCATTAGTCCCTGTTCTCAGAGCCAAGGGAGAAAACGCTTTCCGGTCAGTCGAATCGTCATCAGAAAAACATTCACCGTCGGCAACTTTTCCGGCGAACTTTTCCGGCGACGGTTTTTTTCTACACCGTAAGGACCGCCTGGAGGAGATCTCCAATTTTTCCCAAAGCACCGGAACCAGAAAACCATCCACGCGCCGTCCACGCGCGTTTTTCTGGCCGGCGACTGCATCTCACGCGCCGGCGGGTGAGGGCGCGTGAGCCACTTTCCGGCGACGCGCTTCCTCCTCCAGGCTCGCCTGACGCCGACCAGCCACCTTTCTTACCTGTTTCTGCCATCCGAGCCCTACACGTGCCTCTTTTGGGGTTCTTTTGCCTCCGCGGGCCCTCCGATCAGTTTTTCCGGCGTCCTCCGGCTATTTTTTCTCAACTCCAATCCCTGCACGTGCCTTGGGAAGTGTTCTTCTACCTTTCCGGTCCATGACAAAATACGGAATGGCATCATCACAAGTATCCAGCGTCACGTCACCAAAATCAGGGGGCAGATCTGAAATTCCAAACCTTGGTGGCAGTGATTCCTCTCCTATTCTCATCACAGGACACAAATTAAATGGCCATAACTATTTATAGTGGTCACAATCTGTGTTGCTGTTCATTTGCGGTAAAGGAAAGGATGAGTACCTCACTGGAAAAGCAGCTATGCCAGAAACTACAGAACCGGGTTTCAGGAAGTGGAAGATTGAAAACAGCATGATCATGTCATGGCTTATCAATTCCATGAACAATGACATAGGTGAAAATTTTTTGTTGTTTAGGACTGCAAAGGACATCTGGGATGCAGCCAAAGAAACTTACTCAAGTTCTGAAAATACTTCAGAACTTTTTCAGGTTGAATCAGCCTTACATGACTTCCGCCAAGGAGAACAGTCAGTTACTCAGTATTACAACACACTCACAAGGTATTGGCAACAACTTGACTTATTCGAGACTCACTCATGGAAATGTTCGGATGATGCAGCAACATACAGGAAAATTGTGGAACAAAAGAGACTGTTCAAGTTTTTCCTAGGACTAAACAGGGAATTGGATGATGTTAGAGGCCGAATCATGGGCATTAAACCCCTTCCAAGTCTCAGGGAGGCTTTTTCAGAGGTTAGGCGTGAAGAAAGTAGAAAGAAAGTGATGATGGGATCCAAAGAGCAACCTGCCCCAACATTGAATGCCTCTGCCCTTGCTGCTTGGTCATTTAATAGTAGTGGTGGAGATCGTCAGAAACGGGATAGGCCTTGGTGTGATTATTGTAAGAAACCAGGCCATTATAAGGAGGCTTGCTGGAAGCTTCATGGCAAACCGGCTGATTGGAAACCAAAGCCACGGTCTGACAGAGATGGCAGAGCACATGTGGCTGTCAACTCTGAGAGCACATCTGTTCAGCCGAGTCCATTCAACAAAGAGCAAATGGAGATGCTACAGAAACTATTAAGCCAAGTTGGCAGTGGCAGTACTACCGGGATAGCCCTCACTGCTAATCGAGGAGGAATGAAGCCGTGGATAGTGGACACAGGTGCTTCTGATCACATGACAGGAGATGCTGCCATTCTTCAAAATTACAAGCCAAGTAATGGTCATTCATCCGTCCATATTGCTGATGGTTCAAAGTCAAAAATTGTCGGGACAGGTTCTATAAAACTTACTAAAGACTTATATCTTGACTCTGTCCTCCATGTTCCAAACTTGGATTGTAATCTTTTATCCATTAGCAAATTGGCCCATGATTTCCAATGTGTTACTAAATTCTATCCAAACTCGTGTGTTTTTCAGGACTTGAAATCGGGGAAGATGATTGGCAGTGCTGAACTGTGTTCCGGGCTCTACCTCCTCTCATGTGGCCAATTCTCAAACCAAGTCTCTCAAGCAAGTTGCGTACAGTCTCATAGTATGTTAGAGTCTTTCAATTCTGTGTCAAATTCTAAGGTCAATAAAGATAGTGAGATTATAATGTTACACTATCGCCTTGGTCATCCTAGCTTTGTTTACCTTGCAAAATTGTTTCCCAAATTATTTATAAATAAAAATCCAGCATCGTATCACTGTGAAATTTGTCAGTTTGCAAAGCATACTCGAACAGTATATCCTCAAATCCCATACAAACCTTCGACTGTTTTCTCTCTAGTACATAGTGATGTGTGGGGTCCCTCTCGGATAAAAAAATATTTCTGGCACTCGATGGTTTGTGACATTCGTTGATGATCATACACGGGTAACATGGGTTTTCCTTATGAAAGAAAAGTCAGAGGTCGGGCACATTTTTCAAACCTTCAATCTTATGATTCAAAATCAATTCAATTCCAAAATTCAAGTCCTCAAGTCAGATAATGCAAAGGAATACTTTACTAGTAGTCTCAGTACTTATCTTCAAAATCATGCCATTATCCACATAAGTTCTTGCGTTGACACCCCACAACAAAATGGGGTGGCTGAACGCAAGAATAGACATCTCTTGGAAGTTGTCCGGTGCCTTATGTTTTCTTCTAATGTTCCAAACTATTTCTGGGGGGAAGCTATTCTCACAGCTACCTATTTGATTAACCGTATGCCATCCAGGGTGCTTACCTTTCAATCCCCACGTCAACTTTTCTTAAAACAATTTCCTCACACCCATGCAGCCTCTTCTGATTTACCACTCAAAGTATTTGGTTGCACGGCATTCGTTCATGTGTATCCTCAAAATCGTAGCAAATTTGCTCCTCGAGCCAATAAGTGCATTTTCCTAGGGTATTCTCCAACCCAAAAAGGGTACAAATGCTATTCTCCAACCAACAAAAGATTTTACACCACCATGGACGTCTCTTTCTTTGAACATGTCTTCTTCTATCCCAAATCTCATGTTCAGGGGGAGAGCATGAATGAACATCAAGTTTGGGAGTCTCTTCTTGAGAGTGTACCTTCTTTTCACTCAGAGTCACCAAATCCTTCCCAATTTGCGCCCACTGAGTTGTCCACACCCATGCCGTCATCAGTCCAGCCAGCTTAGCACACAAATGTTCCTTCTCCCGTGACCATCCAGTCTCCCATACCTATTCAACCTATAGCCCCACAACTTGCTAATGAGAACTTACAAGTTTACATCAGGAGGAGGAAAAGACAGGAATTAGAGCACGGATCACAGTCAACATGTGGCCAATATATTGACTCCAATTCAAGTCTTCCTGAAGAGAACATAGGTGAGGATAGGGCTGGAGAGGTGTTAATTCCCAGCATTGATGATTCTACTCTGCCGATTGCATTGAGGAAGGGTGTTAGGAGATGTACAGATCATCCAATTGGGAATTATGTTACGTATGAAGGGCTATCACCATCTTACAGAGCATTTGCTACTTCTCTTGATGATACTCAGGTTCCCAACACAATACAAGAGGCACTCAAAATTTCAGAATGGAAGAAGGCAGTACAAGATGAGATTGATGCACTTGAGAAGAATGGGACGTGGACTATCACAGATTTGCCGGTTGGGAAGAGGCCTGTGGGGTGCAAGTGGATTTTCACCATAAAATACAAAGCAGATGGATCAGTCGAGAGATTCAAGGCTCGTTTGGTAGCTAGAGGGTTTACACAATCCTATGGGATAGACTATCAGGAAACTTTTGCTCCTGTTGCAAAACTGAACACTATCAGGATTCTTCTCTCATTGGCTGTCAATCAAGATTGGTGCTTGCAACAACTGGACATAAAAAATGCGTTTCTAAATGGTGACCTAGAAGAGGAAGTCTACATGGAAATACCACCTGGTTTCGAAGAAAGTATGGCAAAGAATCAGGTTTGCAAACTCCAAAAATCCTTGTACGGCCTTAAACAATCTCCCCGAGCCTGGTTTGATAGATTCACAAAAGCAATCCTGAAGTTGGGTTACAAACAAGGTCAGGCTGATCATACTCTATTTGTCAAGAAGTCTCATGCCGGGAAAATGGCCATATTGATAGTCTATGTCGATGATATTATTCTATCTGGGAATGATATGGAGGAATTACAGAAGTCGAAGAAGTATTTGTCAGAAGAGTTTGAAGTTAAAGACCTTGGAAATTTGAAATATTTCCTTGGTATGGAAGTGGCTAGATCAAGGAAGGGAATTGTAGTCTCTCAAAGAAAATACATACTCGATCTTCTTAAGGAGACCGGTATGCTTGGATGCAAACCAATTGATACTCCTATGGATAGTCAGAAGAAACTTGGTATCGAGAAAGAAAGTACACCGGTAGACAGGGGGAGATATCAGCGGCTTGTCGGGCGCTTGATTTATCTCTCACACACTCGGCCAGATATTGGCTTTGCAGTGAGTGCTGTAAGTCAATTCATGCACAGCCCCACTGAGGAACACATGGAAGCAGTCTACAGGATTCTTAGATATTTAAAAATGGCACTAGGGAAAGGTCTATTCTTCAGAAAGACAGAGAACCGTGACATTGAAGTATACTCAGATGCGGATTGGGCAGGAAACATCATTGACAGGCGGTCCACTTCTGGATATTGTTCTTTTGTCTGGGGAAATCTTGTTACCTGGAGGAGTAAGAAGCAATCAGTTGTAGCCAGAAGTAGTGCAAAAGCTGAGTACAGAGCTCTTGCACAGGGAATCTGTGAAGGGATTTGGATAAAAAGGGTTCTTAGTGAACTGGGACAAACGAGTTCATCTCCAATTCTGATGATGTGTGATAATCAGGCAACTATAAGCATAGCAAAGAACCCCGTGCATCATGACAGGACCAAGCATGTTGAGATTGACAGACACTTCATCACAGAGAAGGTGACTAGTGAGACGGTTAAATTGAACTATGTTCCTACCAAGCACCAAACCACAGACATCCTCACCAAAGCTTTACCTAGGCCTAACTTCGAAGACTTAACTTGCAAGCTGGGATTATATGATATATATTCTCCAGCTTGAGGGGGAGTGTTGAAATTTGGCATTCAAAGTTAGGGTTCTTAATTTAGGAAAGTTGTTTTAGGAATAAAAAAGGAAAGATCATTTAGGATGATTCAGTTTCCTAATTTTAGGAGAGAATCAAGCCAGATTGATATCTTCTTATTCAGTCATTTGTGTATATATATGTGTATGGTGTGTACCTAAAAAATCAATAAAGGAATTCAGAAATTCTTCAATTAGTAGAGGGGATATTCCCTACATAGATGCCTCCTCCAATGGACAATGTTAAGTCAAATTTTCTACTATGTTAAGACTAATATAATTTCTAATATGACTTTGACAACAAGTAGCCTACAGGACAATAGAAATTCATTTTACTTTGCTGTGTATAGAGTTCAATCAGGAGAACATGGTAGGAGTATTCAAGGTCAACTTGGTCAAACTTAAACAGATGATCATTTCCACTACCAAACAAATTAAGGGATAGAAAGTAGGTGGCTTAGAGAAACTAACCAAGTAAAACACCTATTCATACCTATACATTTACATTTAATGTTTTACCATACAGTGGAAAGAACATTTCGTATCCAAAAAAAATTGATTCAAAACCATTTAGACTTACTTGGGAAACCATGAGGCAAAGAAAGAAATTTCGCATTTGTCGTTTCCTCAATTTCTTTACTGAAATACTTGCAAACTCTCCTTCCTAAATAAACGTTAGATGCATCAGAAAGTAGTAAAATTTACAAGTTCAGCATGCTAGTAGGAATAAACATTTACAAGTTACAACAACCTTTGGAAGATATCAATGCATGCACACATACAAAATAACTTTCAGGCCGTTTCAAATATTAGATTGATTCATATTATTCCATCACAGTAAATGCATGATTCTTTCTACTCTTTAATTAAAAACAAGCCCTTACAGAGTTGAAAAATAGTGCTCCGCAAAAGATTATTGGAAACATTTAACCTCCTCAGGTTTACCAAGCCTCCTTCAATTACTTGAGCCCCATTTGTTAAAAAAAGTTTCTCGTATTTCATTTGAGTGAGAATTCAAGATATTATGTACCGTCATGTCTTATATATATATAGAACAATTTTTATTCATGAGCAATCAAGAAAAACCTGTATAAAGAAACAGAAATGAGAGGGAAAAGACTTCCTTTAATAGAAAACAATAAAAAATACCAGCAAACTGGTAGACATTCTCAACTTTCTAATCACAAATAGTTATTTTTAAAAAATAATAAATGAAATTATTGTATAAAATACAAGGAGAGCTCTTCCTTCAAAAAAAAAATGAATACAACCACAAAAAAAAAAAAGGAAGAGAGAGAAAAGAAACAAGATAAAAGGAATATCAAAGCTCTAATCAAAGATATCACCCACCAGTACTTTCCTAGTTGCTATTTCATTCAAGGGCAAAAAGTTCACCTCCTTAAATTTATCATCATTCCCCTAGCTAGGTCATGTATGTCTCTAACCCAAAAAGAGAACCCCCCGAGTGAGTACAAAAAGATTAGACACCTTTAGAAAAAGTTTTAGGATTTAAAAATCGTCACCAAGTTCATTATGTTGGCAATTCCACTCTAAAAGTGTTGTACTTTTGTTTCCAGGTTTTGTTTATGACAGATCCATCCACCATCAACTTGAAAAGATTGCAGCCAAAGAACTCATTTAAGAAATCTCCATAATAAAGTCTTTGAGCAAATTCAAGTCCGTAACTAAGGAGTCAGTCTGAATTCGTATGAAAAAACTCAAAACGATTTGTATATTTAAATGGCATCACATTTAACAAAAATAAGAGCTAAAGAAAAAAAAAATTGAACGCCATATGGTTGATTCTAGAGTTGGCTCAATCTGCTCAGGTTGAAGTTTTCACTTTTGATCAATCAAGATGAGCCCTTGATCCATCTATGCAGAAAAATATTCTTTGATTCGTCAAGGTGTAAACTCAATCAAGTGAGCTTATCCAGCCAGAACTCTAGGAAAGATCCTGTACTAGATCAAATTCTAATTTCTTTCCTTCTTGAAATAAACTTGTTCATTTTGAAAGTGGCTCAAATTTCTATTTTGTTCATAATATCTTCTAATAGAGAATACTATCTAGAATATTTCCTATTTTAAAGATAGATAAAAGTGAAATTGGAATATTATTAAATAATAAATCCATATTCGTTAAATCGTGTCATGCTTTTAAGGGTTGTATCATAACATATGCAACCTCCCCTTCTATCTCTACATTTACCATGGTGATGGGGGTCATTCAAAAGTATAGCACTGATTTTTTATTTTTTATTTTTTGATGGAAAGAGATTACGAAACAATATATCTACAAATTCTATTCAAAGATGAACCACAATAATATTCATATCTAGCCTTTATAACATCTCTAAGAAAATTTGACCTCCAAATGATAAACTCTATATTACAAATACCTTTCTTAGCTAAGTAATATGTTTACCATTTGCTTTATAAATATGTAGACAATTGTAAATATTTAGGTCTTGATAACTTCCAAATATCCTCCATTAATAATATAATAGAACTTGGAATGTTATTCTTTTTTTTTTTTAACAATCTATCACTATTTTTTAGTCGCTTTCAATCTTTAGATTCAATAACTCATTATTATTAGTAGCTAGCACACCATCTCTTAAAGCCATACATTCCACAATAATTATTGATACATTACCTATATACCTACTGGCAACCATTTTTACAATTCTATTAGAATCTCTAATCACCCATCCTAAACCCTAAACCCTAAAACCCTAAAACCCTAAAACCACAAAAACCTAAACCTAAAACCCTAAGTTTATATCCATTGCCAAAGTTGATGAGAAATTGAGCTATACTAGTAGATCAACTATATAATTTTCAATAAACAATTCAATGTGTTCGGTAGTGTGATTTATGAATTTCTTTAAATAAAAATAAGAATTGGTCATAATTAATGTTTGGGGCAATGAAAATGGTTAGTCTTTCTATTTTGTTCATAATTTCTTCTAATAGAGAATACTGTATAAAATATTTCCTTCTTTGAAATTTTCTTATGGCAATAGGAATACTTCTTTATTATGAAAAAGTGTTAGGAATTTATAAATATTCTAGGTCATGAAGAGGAAATGAGCTCACCAAGGGAGCAAGACTCACATTAAAGGTATATATTCTAAAAGCAATGAAACATGGGATTTGTCTAAAAGCAATAAAAAATATTTTTTTAAATAGTATAATTAAATAAATTAAGAAACTAATAAACTTAAAAATATATTAACATAATAACAAATGGAATGGTTTCAACATATTATTAACAACAAATTAGCATATAAAATAATACACCATATATGGTACCATTACCATTTAAAATAATACATTAACTATACAATAAAATAATTAACATATAAAATAATAATTTTCAAATTCCCAATTCCAAACACTAATAGCATATAAGACAAATTGATGCACATACATGAGCATTTTAAGTATAAATCATTGTTATATAAAACAATACATTTACCCTTTTTCTTCAAATTCCCAATCCAGAACACCACTAACCCACACCACACTAGTAACACAACGGAAATGGAGCAAAGAGAGGCAACACCAACACATGGAGCTTGTTGTTAATGGAAGAATACGATGTTTCTCACCGGTCAAATGGTCACCACAACGACATCGTTGGCACAACCAATGTCTTCTTTCTTCTTTATCTTAACCATAGGTAGAGTCATGGGTCTTGAAGAACATTTCCTTTTGAAGAAAATTTCTAATTTTTTAAGGATTTCTTAGTTTTGGTTGCCCTTTATTGCAATTTGTACACCTTAGGGTTGGGTCTACAGGGTCTGAGTTTGTTATACATGTATAGGCTTTTTGTCCTTTTTATATAGCCTTCCTTAATTCATGGAGGTTTACTTAGTTTTTGGTTAGTTGTACATCATGGGGAGGACTTCTCATCCTTCTCATGTTTTTCTCATTTAATACAATTGTTCGTTTTTGATAAAATAATAATAATAAATAAATAAATTATTTTAGGGTTTAACTGGTGAGAATTTCAATAACTCAAATGATTCAACCGAGTCAACTCGGAATCTCAACGGAGTCAACCGACTTTAACTAATTCTTGACCAAATCTGTGTTGAAAATGTTATTGGATATCGAACATGGTGCAAAAAGATCCAAGGCGAAAACAACTTGGTTGAGTCATACTAGACTCGGTTGATACTTTGAACCTTGAAATATATATTGTGGACCCAAATCCTAAAAGCTAAGGTTTTAGGAAAATTGATTGCTCAACATAATTCTTATTAAAAACACAACTATACAATTCTATTTTAGGAAGAAAATAAATACAAAATATGTAGACACAATCTCAATGATAATCCCAAGATGATAGCAGCATAATATTTCAACACAACAGTTTTGCGAAAAAGCATGTTCAAGTGCAAATCCAAAAAACAGATTAAATATTTTCTAGATTTCTAAATGTGATTTAAAAAATTTGTCAAGGCCTAATTTTATAAGAGCTTTGAAAAATTAGGAACTACTCCTAACCTTCCAAGAAATGCTACCAAACGATTAAAGTATCACTAATGCCCCATTTGGAGCCACTTTTTATTATTATGTAAAGTTTCATTTGATAGTTAAAAAAGAGCTCTACATTTGTCTATAACTATAACACTTTAAACCAGAAGATGCTTGAAGCCAAAAAGCTCTTTTTAGTAAAGCTAGGGTGGCATTCTATCACATAAGAGCTTTTAAGAGAAGACATTCACAATAAGGTACGTTGTGCCAGCATGTTGGACACCTTTTATGAATGTTCCCAATAAGTGGAACTGTGTTGCTGATTCTATCATAGAGGAAAATTTGGCATTAAAAAAGGAACTACAGCAATATGTGATTGTGAGTGCGCATGGGCTATCAATATTTACTTGTCCACAGTTCCAGCTGTTATTATGATTCTCCCCATCATTGTTGTCCTCTCCATTTGCATTGTTATGCTTCTTGTTGTATGTCACTAAATCAGCCAACGTAAAACCATCATGTGCGCACACAAAGTTGATACTGTTCCAAGGTTTCCTCCCTCCTTCCTGATTCACAAAATGAGCAAAGACTTAACAGATATTAGAAATTTCAAATATAAAAACTGATGGATGAAATGGAGGGCATGGCTCCAAAAGAATCATCTACTGAATCAGACTCCACACAATATCAGGGAAAAACAGAGAAAAAATTTTAAGTAAAAGAATACAAGTGTGAAGCTTCTGATATATATATACATAACAAAAGGTTCTGTAAATCAGAATTACAGCATTTACAGGAGAAGAAGGAAAAGAGATCCTTCACCAGGAAACGGAAGGAAACCAACAGGACAGCTAAAGAAAGTACTCATGCTAAAAAAAAAGGGAACAGAATATTTAAGACACCTAGTTCCTCTCTTAGCCAGCAAATCAGCTACCTGATTTGTCAATCTAGGCCTCCAAACAAAGAATTACAGCATTTATAGGAGAAGAAAAGAAGGAGAAGAGATCCTTTGATGGGAAATGGAAGGAAACCAACAGGACAGCCAAAGAAGTACTCATGCTAAAAACAAGAGAACAGAACATTTAAGACACCTAGTCACTCTCTTAGCCAGCAAATCAGCTACACAATTTGTCAATCTAGGCCTCCAAACAAAGAACAGATCCAAAACCAGAATTACCGCATTTACACTTAGTTCCTCTCTGTAAATCAGAATTACAGCATTTACAGGAGAAGGAGAAGACATACATCAATGGGAAACGGAAGGAAACCAACAGGACAGCTAAAGAAAGTACTCAAGCTAAAATCAAGGGAACAGAACATTTAAGGCACCTAGTTCCTCTCTTGGCCAGAAAATCAGCTACCTGCTTTGTCGATCTACACCTCCAAACAAAGAACAGATCCAAAACCCCAAACAAATGAAGGATTCTCTATAAGCAATGTCACAAAGGAATAAAACCAAACCAAACCCCCAACCACCCCCACCCCCTTTCCTCTAATCCTCCCCATTTTCTCTTAATAACAGAGTACCACAAAGAGTTTTGCTCTTTCAAGAATCTCAGCCATTTACCAGGGCTTACCCAGACATATCTACCTAGTGTAACTAATAGTTGTCCAACAGGTTTGAAGGTCATGAGCATTAGAAGGACAAGTAAATAAGAAAAGAAATACCTGGTACAGATTAGGGCTCCCACAAAGGCATTCAGCAAAAGCCCCAGAAAATCCATCTGAACCCTTAATAAACTGCCGCACTATGTCACGATACTGAAAAATATCCAAATCAAACATGACCCAAGCTTTATGTAATAACAATGCAGTTCTAATATGCAAATCATGTGAATTAGTCTACTAGGAAATGCACTGTGCATAATTGTTAAGACTCAAGCTTTGAGAGGAGAGCAGCAGAATGTTTGAGAGGAAGATGTATAAGAAAAATGTCATATTGTTTAAACGGGAAGAGGTTTGAAGAATAGAAACAAAATTGTCCCTTCAAAAGCTATCAAAATATTGCAAATTTAGGGGCTATGCTAAAAAAAATATATATGAAAATTGAAATTTAATGACTATAAGAATGAAATGAGACATGGAAAGGACATTTCCTGGATTTTAGAATCTTATCAAAGGAGATTTTATCATAGAAAGGAAATCAGTTTCCTGAAATGGCATATTAAGGAGACTACACATTATTGCTAAACATAATGTTTATTAAAAAAAAATTCCAATATTGCCTCCAGATGTGTCTTCAGTAGGAGAGAATTATCAAATCACATGTAATTCAAATACATGTAGAAAGAAATGAATAATTGCTAGTTCATAGGCTCAGTTCAGCCAACCCTCCATATATGAAGAGGTAATCAAGTGAAAACTTCGTATCTTCTATGTCCAATACTCCTTCAAGCAAGCAGAAGTTAGCAGATTGCCTCATTAAGTATAACAGTGAAATGAAACAATTGGGAAATATGGGAATAATGAAAAACTGATGTAGATTTATGTTTCTACCTATGTAAGACCTTTCAAGCATCATGTGACTGGATTGTTCAATGAAAAATAATAATAATAATTTATCATAAGTACAAACACAGGCTGACAATTCTCGACATGGCACATTGTACACCATTTTCGGTACTGACCTTCCCATTCCACTCTGACCAAAGACCCCAGTGAGGAAACATGCCAACTTGGTAAAGGCCTCCTGCATCCCATGCTTCAGCAATAAGCTATTTGAAGGTAGAAACAAAATTTGGTCAGTTACCTTTCCAATAGTAATGGCACGTAGAACTGCCAGTGAACAAAGAAAATGATAAAATGAAACTATTTTATGTAGGATTCACTCCTCTGCAAAACATGATTACAGAAGCATCTTCCTGGGAAAAGCAGCAACAATTAGCAGTCTGTATTTATTTTATTTTTTTAATTATACTATTTGGGTTTTAAGGCATATTGATGATCAATGAGAATGTCATATCCTATTTTCTTTGCCTCTTCATGTGTACATGTGTATGCATGCACATGTGAGGTCTGAACTATCAGCATCAATGATCATCATATCTCACCGTTGGGACTTATTGCACGATTTCTTTGTCAGGATTAGGTTTAGAAATCAGGATAGCTAAACTTCAGACACACCTCAACTATCTTATTGGGGGCCTACATGGTTGGATAAGACTTCTCTGGTTCAGGAAAATGACCATAGCAGCACAATCTTCAAAAGAAGGGAGAGACAGAAACCAAGGATTTAGACACATCAATCTTGAGATTGTTTTACACCTCCATAGTCAGTTTTTTCAGGAAGGTTTAATGATTAAAACTACATTAAAGTTGTTAAGCTACCAACTTTCCTAAAAGTTTAAGTTATAAAAGATACAAATCCACAATGTATACTGGACTAATAACCTGAGACTATGCTAAGTTGCCAACTTTCCTAAAAGCTTAAACTATTAGGATATGAACTCACAATGTATATCAAGTTAATATAAGTAGAAACAAACAAATTAAAATAAAAATCCATGCATAGCATGGAGATCAATTAAAATGAAAATTTTTATGGGATGAAACACTTAACCTTCAAAAGTTAGAGCAAAACCTCAAGATTCAAATTTCTTCAAATCTCAAGTTTAGGGGCTTTAATATCTTGAATGGAAGCACAAAAAAACACTGTTGATAGATTAGGGCAGTTCTTTCTTTAGAAGAAAAAGACTAAGAAAAAATCAGCTTTGACTACTCCTTTAGTTGTCAAGCAGTGTTACCATTGATACTAATATTGCATACAAGTAGTGCCAATATGTACCAATTGTTGAAAGAGACCAAGACACATATTGATCAAATGTGCAACGTGGATGGTACTTTTTAGTTTCAGGTATAAGTTATATCCAGGTGATTTCCAGGCTGGCAAGCAATGACACTGACACTGACATGTATGGAGTAATATGTAACAGTACTCTTCAGTACTTAAAAATCATGTGGTCATTAGGTGATCTGGGTCAAAAAATGTGAGGCATATCTTTTACTGCTTCTCAATGTGTTATGGTAGGTAAGGAACCAAAGGGAGACATTAAGGATGAGATGCAGTTTCAACAGTCCTAACAAAGGACCAGAGTCCAGACAGCTCAATTCATCTAATCTTCTTATTGAACATCATTAATCTATTGCTATACATTAGCAAGTTCAGTTCCCCAAGGCTCATGAAGATAGTTTAGACACCACAGACCCATTTTCATTGATGATTAGTAGACAGACCAGTGCATGAGATGGCTACTATGGTGGTGGGTTTTTGAGAAGGAGAAGAAAAAGGAACATAATGGAGGATTGTATGGGCATTTCCATCCCATATTTATTCTCATAGGGGATTTTCTCTTATCTTCTGTAATTAATCTAGTTACATTTCTGTTGGAGGATGTCTTCTCCTTCCACTTTTTGAATCTTAATCCATTAAATAAGATATTCATTTCTTTGATTTTATATTTAAAAAAATAAAATAAAGAGGCAAGATTACTAAAAGCTGGGATTTTCAAGAGAAGTATAAAGAAAGGAACCTATAGTAAATACCTTCACTCCACGGAGTATTGGATCATTACTAATCATATCAATTAATGGAGGACTGCTGAGAGGGGTGCCAGTGGTCAGTGAGTCACCTTCTGCTGGATTCCCATATACATTAAGAGCATCCCAGAGACTTCATGGGAAAGGAAAATAAAAGACCAAAATAAATATCAATCTCCAATAGAAACTGAATAAGGACAAAAAAAAATATCAGACAGATTGCACAGTAACCTGCTACCCCTGGTCATGATAGAAGCAAGATCAAAGCGAAAGCCATCCACATGCATTTCTGTTACCCAATATCTGTTGGACAAGAAACTAACTCAAAAACCTTTCAACTCCATCTACCAATAAAGATTAAGGAAGGATTGAGACTAAATAAGTTCAAAACTGTAGCATGAGGTTGCATATAAACACCCAGAAAAGTAGAAAGGAAAATAAAATAAAGGACATGCATGCTTATCTGACATCCCATTGTCAACAACTTCATAACTGAAATAAATATGTGCACGTATGATTATAATTAGTGTCACAATGGAATGGTGTTCACACACAAGCATGTGCACAACCCACCTACACACATACACACACATCCACACCCAAAAACATGCTTATACACCCACACATGTGGAAGTGCACTGTGCAGGGACACCTCCAGACACACCCATACACACACACACCTGCAGACCCACCAAAGTGAGTAGTCAAATCATTAAAAAAAATGATTAAAAAAACCTATACGTAGAGTCAATAACGATGAACTTACCTTAAGCAGTCCAAAATAAATTGGCGCACAATGGGATGGTTGCAATTGAAGGTGTTTCCACAACCTGAATAATTATAGAATTCTCCCTGTAAAACCATAGAAAAAAAAGTTCTCATATGCAAAATAAAAATAAAAAAAGGGCAAATTAGATCCTAACTGTTTAAAACATGTACTAGACTAGATGGTGTAAGAAATTGCCTTGGCCTCAAGGGCAGTTAAGCTAAATCTCAAACCAATATTTCAAATCAAATTTGGCAAACTTGACAGGAAACAAAAATCCTAATGTTTTCAAATCATTTAAGTAGGTGTTCAGCTTATCCCTTAAAATGGGAATTTTTATACCCGATCAATCCAGTGTTTTATTACTTATTAACTACTACGCAAAAGCTAGAAAAATTATGCAAAATAATATTCCTTTTTCCTAAATAAAAATAATAGTGACAATCCTTTTCAAAGGAATACAAAGTAAAAAATAAAAAAGAAATAAATAAAGATTCACAAGCCCAGTGTCATAATCTCCATACAGTAGGGGAATTTGGTTTTGGAAATAATAATAATAGGCTAGAGTGAGTAAAATTATTAGAGGGCATAATATACACTATTGGCACAAATCCCAACAACCTTGGCTTTTGGGAGAAGTAGTCATCCAACATGGCATTAAATCTTGTTTAGTGAGACATCATGAGTTTGAATCTCACTGTCATGTTTATTTCCCCCAATTAATTGAATTTACGTACAAACCTGAAGAAGGTATCAGTTATTTTTTTGCCTGTGGGCCTGTCCATCCCCTCCATGTGCCACATACAGGATGGGGCGGCACGTGAAGGAGAGTGTTAAAGAGCATAATATACATTATGGGCCCATTCCTAAAAACCTTCCAGTTCAACCAACCAGTCCAGAGTGAGCAATGGTATACTCCATTCTCATATAAAAATAAAAAATACATATTGGTAGTTTGTCCCTCATTTTCCTACAGAATAACAAATACAAACAAAGATGGAGATCATACACCAAGCTGTAACATCTCAGTTTCACAAGTTTCTATTCTTTCATTTGGGCAACATGTTTCTTGTAAACAATCAAAGAGAACCATAAAAGATAAAAAAATTTAGGTGAACAAGCATATATATCTTCTCATCCACATGTCAAATTGACTAATAGAGGCACTGTTGTCAAATATTGACCAAACAGTTTACAGGAATTTTCATCTGGTATGTTCACTTACAACAGATTTCAAACAAACTGCATAATTGCAGAAGCTTTAAAATTAGGTGTCTACAAAATTAGTTATAATCTACAAGGGTGTTCATTAATTATATTCCAGAATCTTCCATTATTTACTAACAACAGATCTACTAAAAATAGAAACGACTCTGAATAATTTCAGGAGTTATACCTTAGGAGCAAGCATATAATAGACACTGTTATCAACACCTCTAAATGACAAAATGGGACCATTCTCATTCCCTTCAGCAGTGTGATTGAAAACCACATCCATGAGAACCTGTCAAAGTAAAATTAGGAGAGAGAGAGAGAGAAAACAAAAAAAATCCACAAAATATAAACAGAATGCTACAGCACATTGAAATGAATTGTCACCTCAATTCCCCGTTTATGTGCTTCTCTAATAAGAAGCTTGACTTCATTTATTGCATCATGACCACAATTATGGATGCCCGCAGATGAGTATCTTATCATCGGTGAAAAGTAATTGACGGTTGAATATCCCCAAAAATTCACCCTAGACAAGAAATCATGTTTTTCATCAGACATGATATTGGCATTTTTTTTATTTTTTTTTATAAGTGCAAATTGTATAAAATACCAAAAAGTGCTCACCAAAGTACACACGGTGTATACAACGGTCACCTAATAGTGCCAAAAAGGATAGAGAAAACAAAAATACTCCCTCCCTCAATGCGTCCCCAACCAAGCAATAAAATCAACTAAGGACAGAAGTATGTTCTATAAACAAGTTTGTCCAAGATAATAAACAGCTTCATATTCTCAAAAGATCTATGTCTCTCCTTCCAAATTGTCCAAAAGAGGCACAAAGGCGCTGCTTTCCACACTTTCTTTCTCTTTCTTCTAATGAACGAGCCCTACCACCCTAAAAGGGTCTCTATAACGGAAGCATGAATCACCCGACACATCCTGAACAAAGAGAACAAGAGCTCCCACAATGCAAGAGTATATGGTCAATTGACTCCTCATGAGCATAACAAAGGGAGCAGCTATTGGCTAAAGACCACCCTCTCCTTTGCATTGGTCTAAAGACAAAACTTTCCCCTATGTTGCCTCCCAAGCAAAAAAAAACTAACCTTAGGAAGGACCCAAGTATTCCACACAATACTAGTAGGGACACGGCTTACCCTTACTTCCTCAAGGATAGAATAGAGGGACTTAACAGAAAAGGATCCACTCTTTGTAACCGCCCAAAACACCTCATCCTCCCTCTCCTCAATCACCACCTTGTCTTGAATCCTTGACAAGAAACATTCCACCATCTCAATCTCCAAGTCATTGAGAGGTCTAGAGAAGCTTGGGTCCCATCCATCCCCCTCAGAAGAGTGCACCCAAAAATCCGCCACTCAAGCCTCTTCTGAGCTAGCTAGAACGAACAAGGAGGGAAAGGACAAACATAAAAGCTCATCCCCGCACCATCTGTCTTTCCAAAACTTGACCTTTCTCCCATTGCCCACTACAAAGAGATTTCTGGAACAAACCAACTCCCATAAAAGCCTTATAGCCTTACATAAACCAACACCATAGCTGCCCCTCACTTCCTTAAAGCACCAACCCCATTCCAATTCCCCAAATTTACTACAAATAACTTCTCTCTAAAAGGCATCCCTTTCTTTAGCAAAGCGCCAAATCCATTTGCAAAGGAGAGCCTTATTAAGGGATGTTAGATAGTGTACAGTTATTTAGGTTATTTACTTTTACTTTTCCTTTTCTTTCCTTATTGTATTGTGGGTCCCACTAACATGTATATATATACCCAAGTCCAATGTGTATTATTAACAGTTTTTTCAATAACAATAATTAGGGATTCTCCCTTTTCTCTCTTTTCACAAGGGAGTTAAGACGTTCAACTCCAAAGCCTCCTTTTCTTTTGTCTAAACAAACAAATTCCCACTTCACTAAATAAGGCTTATTCTCTAGAGCCCCACCTCCCCACAAAAAGTCCCTTTGAATCTTCTCCAACCTTAAGCGAACTCTCCTCAGCATCCGGAAAAGAGACATAAAATAGATTGGCAGGCTAGCTAGCGTGCTCTTGATCAGTGTTAGCCTTCCTCCTTTGGAAATATATTTCCTTTTCCACATTGCTAATCTCTTTCTAAACCTTTCTTCAACCTCATCCCAAGCCACCATCGAGTTATGGGCAGCTCCTAGAGGGAGCCCCAAATAAGTGGTTGGAAGCGCACCCACTTTACAACCAAATATAGTAGCCAACTCCATTACATTCGACACCCTCCCAACCGAAATAAGATCACTTTTATCTAAATTGATTTTCAAACCTGAAATGGCCTCAAACTACATGAGTAACCAACTCAAATAAGTCATTTGGGAAGAGGTAGCCTCACAAAAAACCAAAGTATCATCTGTGAACAACAAATGGGAAATCTCCAAGCCCTCCCCATTTCTCCCTAACACTTTGAAGCCAGACAAATAGCCACCCTCTCTTGCCCTTCCAAGAAGGCAACTGAGCACCTCCATAGCTAGAACAAACAAGTATGAGGATAATAGATCCCTTGCCTTAAGCCACTAGAGCTCTGAAAAAACCTTGAGGGAGTACCATTCACTAACACCGAGAACCTTAGAGTTGAGATGCACCAACTAATCCAATTGATCCACCTTTGTCCA
>JBAPGN010001244.1:0-13281 GCA_037355405.1 Vitis amurensis | reverse complement strand
CTAAGTGTGGGATCGGCGGACAGTCAAGCGTGCACGCGCGCGCCGTGGCAGAAATGGATCCGGCGAATCGGAGCATCTGACGAGCCAGCTATCGGGGTTGAATGTGGTCACAGGTGTTCTCCGGATAAGCGTTAGCGAAGGATTGGACATGTCTGCCCGGGGAAGTTGAATCGTCCTCCTCTTCATCCGACGACAGGCGCCGGATGTGAGATATCTGGAGAAGGTGGGAACGTGGGTTGGAACAGATTCGGATGTGAGATATCGGGTGGAACATGAAGTGAGAAATTTTCGTCCGGGTGTATGAGTGATGCCACGTGTCACAAGGGGCCCGTCTGCGTGTTCCAGGGAGAGGGGAGCACGCGGCACTTTTTGGAGGGGAGGATCCACAGTGGGTGGGGTTGTGCAAGCAGTTTCAGGACGTAGTTCTGGGCGGTTGCATAACACCAAGGGAAAAACTGCAGGGTTGAGTCTTTTTAAAGGGCTCCTGCAGCCTTGAGATGAGAGAGAGGAGAAGAGGGATGTAGTCTCTGAATGCTTGGGATGTAAGCATTGGCTTTCTATCAGGGAAGCAATTTTTGTATCTTGTAGGTGAGATTAATATCAAGTTAGGGAAGGATTTCCTGTAACTCGTTTGTGTCCTTGTTTCCTTTGGTTTGCTATTGTTTGTGTGCGTTTTGGAAGGCTGGGAGAGAAGGTTGGCTAAGGGAAGGGTCCTTAGCAGCGCGCACCAAGTGAAATTTTAGGGTGATTTTCGAGGGTGTGACAGTTGGTATCAGAGCAAGACAGAGATGGTGGTGGTAGTGCAATGGAGGCTTACCGGGAGAGGATGACTCAAATAGAAGAGCGCTGGGAGAATGGCAGCGTGAGGATGGCACTGTGGCTTGTGGGCAAAGCAACCTGGGGAGGACAGTCCAAGTGCAGAGGAGTCCTGTTGGAGTCCCATGACAATTTCTATGAGGGAGAAATTGGCTGAGTTCAAAACCGAGAATGCAAGTCCGGATTGATGACTTCAGGAGATCCTACAGTCCTATGGAGAGACATGCCATCCTTAAGAAAGGCGGTGTTTGCAGGGATCTGCCTCAGCCCTGAAGCCTTTCCAAAGTTCGAGTCCCAGAGCCAAAGGCTTTCAATGGCAACAGAACGCGAGGACTGGAGAAACTTCTTGTGGGACATCGAGCAGTTTTTAGGCTGCTCATGTTCTGATGGTGAGAGGGTTTCCATCAGCCAGTATGTATCTGATTGGTGATGCAACTATGGTGGCGAACAGGGTGGAGGACGATGAGAGTCTGAGGCCCAAATCGCCATTGGGAACTCTGAAGAAGGAATTGAAAAAGGATCAGTTCTTTCCCACACAGGCTTGGGTGGACAGGGAGGCACTAAAAAGGCTAGACACATCGGATTTGAGGGAATATGTCAGGAGTTAAGTTCCTTGATGCTGGACATTAAGAACATGTCCGAGGAGGACAAAACTGTTCAAACTTCATTGTCTGGGTTGCAAGGATGGCTCAGACGAACTTCAGGGACGGCAAGGGGTTCATGATCTCCCTACTGCATGGCTTGCAGAACTACTTGTGGACTACAAGATGGGTGGTGCATCTCCACCATGCGAGCCCCAGGTCACGAAGGGGCAGAAGGGCTAGATTGAAGGGCAAGCTAAGGATCTGGTGGAAGAAGCAAAACAAAAAGCCTGTCAGGAGGGAAAAACCAGTGGAAAAACCACAAAGGTTGTGCGCGACACTCGGATGACAGGATGCTTCATCTGCAATGGCCACATCGAGCCAAAGACTGCCAAAAGGAGAAGCTCTCAGCCTGGTGACATGCAGATGCAAGGGAGACTCTGACCAGACCTCCTCCTAGAGTCAATCCCCTGCAACCTTCTGAACGTGATTCATGGTGAGATTCCAATCCAAAAGTCTTAATGCATATTTCATGCATAGTGAATGGTGTGCAGGTGAAGGCCTTGGTGGATAGTGTGCGCACTCTATTTCGTGGCCACCAAGAAGCAGCCAGGTTGGGAACTTAAGTTGGAAGAGGACCTAGTAGGATCAGGAGTAAAGAAAAGCTCAGAAAATCCAAGGGGTTAGCAAGAATGTCCGGCCATGCAATTTGGTGACTGGAAAGGTATGTGTAACTTACTCTGTGTACCTTTGGACGATTTTTTTGACTTGATCCTTGGGGTGGACTCCTATTGAGGGCTAAGGTGGCCTGATGCCCACACCTTGGTGGTTGATGGTGTTGGAAGAGAAGGACTTGCTTCGTACAAGCTTTGAGAGCAAAGGATGGTGGCAAGGGCCAACTCGAGATGCTGTTTGGCTATCCAATTGAAGACAAGGATTGAAGAGGGCCAGGGGAGATTATGTTGCAGCTTCGATCGAGATGAAGGAGGGACGTATATGGAAGTCCGAATCAGTCGTCAGTATCTTTAAGGAGTTCAAGGGATGCATGGCTGCAGAACTCCCAGGAATGCCACGCACGGCGACTATTGACACAAAGATAGAGTTAATGCTGGAAATAAGGCTCCGACACAAGCCCTTACATGAATGTCCCCTGCAGAGCTGCTGGAATTAGTAAGCAGGTTGAGGAGTTGCCTGATGCAGGCTTGACAGCCCCTCAAGGGCCCATATGGTGGCGCCAGTGCTCTTCCAAAGCGGCATGATGGCTCTCTCCGCATGTGCGTGGACTACAAGGGCACTCAACAGGTGACATAAAAACAAGTACCCGATCGCCCTTGTTGCTGAGCTATTTGAACAGATTGTAAAAGCTTCTTACTTTCACCAAGTTGGACTTGAGATAGGTTTATTGGCAAGTGCGGTTACAACAAGAGATGAGGGGCAAACGACTTTTGTACTCGGATATGGCTCATACGAGTTCTTGGTAATGTCTTTTGGTTGACAAACGCCCGTGCTCTTTCTGTAATTTAATGAATTTTGTGTTCTGTTTGACTATTTGGATGCGTTTGTGGTAGTGTATTAGATGACATTGTTGTTTATAGCAATAACCTCAAGAACTAACAAACATGAGAACACTTGCGATTGGTGTTCCAGAGAATTGAGGGAGAATAGGCTTTATGTGAAGCCAGAGAATGTGGAGTTTGCTCAGAGGAGATCATTTCTAAGACATAAGATCAGTGCAGGACTGATCAGGATGGCAGGGCAAGGTGCAGGCTATTATGAGTGGTCAGTCCCTACAAGTGACGGAGCTGCGGTCTTCTTGGTTTGGCGCAACTACTAAAGAAGGTTATTAAGGGGTATTCAAAGATTTGGTGTCTGCCCCTTATGACTATTGAAGAGGACATCAGTGGATTGGAGCATGCAGTGTCAGATGACTTTTGAAAGCCTGAAGGAAGCATCTCCACTGAGCTGTGCTGGGTTGCAGATTGGACTTACCTTTGAAGTCCAACTGGATGCTCTGATAGAGCTTTGGGTGGAGTCTTGGTGCAGGAGGCACCTGTGCGTTTGGAGGAGGAAGTTGAACAATGCTGCGCAGAGGTCTCACTCCCGAGAAGGAGATGACTGCTATGGTTCACTGCCTACAGCAGTGGAGGCACTACTTGCTGGGATTTTATTAAAATTTGTATCTTTACAGTGGTCACTGAGAATGTGGCTAATACTTTCTTCAAAACCAGAAGAGCTGAGCCTAGACAAGCACGGTGCAGGAAGTTCCTGGCGACTTCAGATTTGAGTGTTGCATCGACCAGTGGAGACATAACTGTAGCTGATGCTTGAGTAGGAGAAAAGTGATTGCCTACATCAACAGCCCTCTTCAGAAAGTCATGCTCTGCTTAATGAAGAAATCAAGCAAGCTGCAGAGCAGGATGCTGGCCTATGGCAGTCTGAAGCAGCAAGTGAAGGAGGGTGTGATCAGGAGGTTTGGCTAGGAGGGTGACTCCTTGTGGCAAAAGGAGGAGATGGTATGTTTGCATGGCGGCCTAGAAGGACTGTTGCGGAAACTCACGATTGCAAAGTGGGTAGGGCCATCCGGAGAAAGAAAGACTCTGGCTATTAGCAAGATCTATCTGGCCTAAGATGGGTGAGGACGTGCAGGCCTATGTGAAGTCCTGCTTGGTTTGTCAATTGGACAAGACTGAAGGAAGAAGGCTGCAGGGTTGCTGCAGCCCCTCCCCATTCCAGAGAAACCTTGGGAAAGCATCTCCATGGACTTCATCATTGGATTTCCAAAGGTTCGTGATTTTAAATCTGTCTTTGTTGTTGTGGATAGATTTTCAAAATATGCTTGTTTTTATACCTGCCCCTGATGCTTGCCCTGCGGAGGAGGCGGCTAAGTTGTTCTTTAGCAACGTTGTCAAGCACTTTGGGTTGCCGCGGGACATAGTCAGTGATCGGGATACAAGATTTACAGGCAAGTTTTGGGTTGAGCTGTTCAAACTCTTAGGCTCAGAGTTGAAATTCTCCACAGCCAACCATCCTCAGACTGATGGGCAGACAGAGAGGATCAATGCCTTACTGGAGGAATACCTCAGACACTATGTGACGGCAACACAGAAGAATTGGGTGGACTTGATGGACACTGCACAGTTGTGTTACAACTTGCAGAGAAGCTCAGCAACAGGGATGAGTCCCTTTGAGTTAGCCATTGGGGTACAGCCTCGGATGCCTCTGGAGGTGGCAAAACAGAAGACAGGAGGTAACAACCCTACAGCTTATAAGATGACGCAGTCCCGGCAAGAGATGCTTGATGAAGCCCGGGATAGTCTGGAGAAGGCAGCCAGACGCATGAAGAAGTATGCAGACCGGGATAGAAGACCCTTAGAATTTCAGGTTGGGGACAGGGTCCTCCTGAAATTGACTCCTCAAATATGGAAGAGGATCAACAGCAAGACAAGGCAGAGGGGACTTATTTCCAAGTATGATGGACCCTTTGAGGTAATAAAGCGGGTTGGCAGGTGACATACATGTTGAAGCTGCCTGAAAGGCTCAAGCTTCACCGACGCTTCCGTGCATGGTGTGTTGTGGGGTGGGGGTTGGGTAAGTTTTCTGAACTTTACCATGAGGATTGGATGCAGAGAGGGTGCAGACAAAGGCGAGCCTCCTGGTATGAACAATTTTGATCGGGAGATAAGAAGATCTTGGATCACAGGATCCATGGGACACAGCAGAGAACCGGCGACTGATTTTTGTTCAGTGCGGAAGGCGGATTTCAGAATGAAGCTTCATGGGAAAGAGATGCTTTACTTTATGAATTTGAGAAGGAGGTCCAGGCATACTGGCAGTCTAAGTCGACGAGGCGTCGCTTCAGGAGGCGGGGGTGGGGTTTGTCACGCCCTTTAGCACTTGATTCAGACCCGGAGAAAATAGGCCTATTGGTAGTTGCACCATGAGAGCCTAGGCGGAAAGCAAGGAAAGTCTGGATGGTTGGTGTTAAAACCCTAGGAGCTAAGTGTGGGGATGCAGACAAGTCAAGCGTGCACCGGCGCGCACGGGCGAGCCAGACGCGCACCAAGACGAGTCAGCGCGCACTGTGGGGAATGGATCCGGGAATCGGAGTATCTGACCGAGCTAAGCTATCGAGGAATCTGAATCGTTGGCCCGATGTTCTCCGGATAAAGCGTTCGAAGGATCCAGCATGTCTGCCCGGGAAGTTGAATCGTCCTCTCTCTCATCCGACGACAGCGGCCGATGTGAGATATCCGAAGAAGGTGGAAGCGGCCGGACAAGCGCGGATTGTGAGATATCCGAGAAGGGCGGGAACTCGGCCGGCAGAATTCCGGATGGAGATATTCAGGTGGAATGAGTGAGAATTTCTGTCGGGTGTACTGAGCGATGCCCACGTGTCGCAAGGGCCGGTCTGCGTGTCCAAGGGAAGAGGGAGCACGTGGCACTTTGAGGGAGGATCCAAGTGGTGGTTGTGCAAGCAGTTCAGGGCGGTTGCATAAACACAAGGGAAAAATTGCAGGGTGAGTCCTTTTAAAAGGTGTTCCTGCAGGCCTTGAGATGAGAGAGAGAGAGAAGAGGGATGTTAGTCTCTGAATGCTGGGGTGTAGGATTGGCTCTCTGACTCAGGAAGCATTTTGTATCTTGTAGTTGAGATTAGTAAAGTTGGGAAGGATTTCCTTGTAACCTCGTTGTGTCCTGTTTCCTTGTTTGCTATTGTTTTGTATGGCGTTTTGAAGGCTGGGAGAGAAGTTGGCTAAGGAAGGGTCTTAGCACCGCGCACAGGTGAAATTTTTTAGGGTGATTTTCGAGGGTTGTGAAGCTGCACTAAGATGTTATAGGGGAATTTCGCTAGTAATTTTATCTGTGTGCATTCATGTAAGATTTTTAACAAAAATGTTCCTTTATAGTTTTATTCAAGTTTTCTTAAACCATGTGTCAGCAAGTTTTTCTGAACACCTGTTGACAAGACAAATTATATTGATTTAAAATAAATAATAATAGTTCAGTCATATTAATCCTAGACAAGGAATGGAAATTAAGGAGAAGAACAAGAAGTCGCTTTTGCTTCTCTTTTTGAATTTTATTTTTGATTTAGAATATAATTTCCAAAGAGTTTTTTAATTAAATGAGCACTTGTCAATTCTATTTTATTTACTTTAATATATTTCTATTATTATACCATAATATTTTTATTTATTTCAAAGACATTATTATTCATCATTTTTATATTTTTATAAGAGTTTAATATATAAACTGCCAAAAGGCAGCAAAGTGAGTATACAAAAGTATAATACATGAACCTTCAGTAAAGAAAAGAACAACAGGGCCCAGCATCAGCCTCAAGACCAGTCTTCTACCCAACGCAAATAAAATGAAGAGGAGGAACAAGATTTCTGAGGAGATTCCTTAGACAAAAGAAAGTTAAGAAGCAGTTATTTCAGTGCTAACTCCCAGCTCAACCCTAAAGATTTCACTGTTTCCTTTCTTTCAAATGGCACGCAAAATTGACTTAAAGAGGTTATTTTTTTCAGGCAAGATTAAAATTAATATTTCACAATGAGAATTGCAATCCACTGCACAAATATACAAGAAAAGCAACAAAAAGAAGGGGAAGATGATTAGGTCACCTACAGCTTACTCATCTACAAATCCAGGAATCCAGATCTTTCTTGCGCTGCTCAGTTCGACAAAGATACATAAAAGAGTTCAATGCAGCATAATTTTGCTCAGAATCAGAAGTTATCCTCAAACTTATCCTGTGTTGTTTTTCATAAGTTATAATTTAATATGTTGAGGCTGATTCTCCTACTGGATGTTGCCTCCTTCCATGAAGCAGCCATGCTGCATTAAAACTGTACAGTAAGCCCATGACGCTTGATTTAAATGCTAAACCAAAGACAGAAAATTCTAAAAATCACATCTCCAAGCTAGGTTATAACACAATTGAAGATGACTCGACTCTCTTTAGACTTTACAATTAGGGAGGGGACAGTGCTTCTAGGAGAGAAATAATTGTAAGAATCCTGTTTCAACTTGTTTTTCCGAGTAGAAAGTACTTTTTAAGACATTATAGGACCCAAACGTCCTCGATACTGAATACAGCCAACTCCTAGAAATATAAGTAATTAGAAAAACTCTTGGAATCATGGGAATTGCAAAAAACCCTACATTATGAGTAATTGTTAACACCTTGAATTATGAGTATGCATAAAAATTCCTGAAAATGCCTACATAGCTCCCTTGTTGTGCTATCGTGGAATGAGTTTGAAACTTATACATTCAATTTTTCCAAATACACACGATACAAATGGGTATGGCTGCCTATCTCACATCAAGACATCTACCTGGAAAAGCCTCCTAGCATGATTAGAAATATGACTTTGCTTCTTCCTCCATAATTATCCCACATATCCTCACAAGGTTACTAGTTTTTTCACCCAAATCATCAACTCTTTAACATAAAGGTTTCACTAATAGATGCCAAACTACTATTCCGATTCCTCCTTTCTCCACAATAGGGCAGCAACTATTTTCATCAATCGGGTTTTTTCTTTTCATTAGTAAACCATCATAAAGAATCCTTTGAGCATTCGCAACCCTCTTACGCATTGGATTAGAGACTGGAAAACGTACACAATAGTCATTGTGCGTGCAATGGAGATAAATCTCAATGGAAAGCTAGAAAAGAAATCCAAAAACAACAAAAAGTGAAAGCTTGACCATCACTCATGGTCCCGACCCCAAGTCGTGGGAATTAGCTTACTTTCTACTGTCCACGTAGGAATTAGCTTACCTTCTACATGTCCAGCTTTCAACCCAATATTGGCCTCAATTGTTCTATATGCCTAAGGGGATTTCAACTAAGAGATAAATTTCTTGTTTCAATTTGTACATCCACATATTTATACAATATTCTTACACTAAAAATATAACTTTCCAACTAATTCTATCAAATCCTTGTTAGCAGGATTGTTCCTAATCCTCTCCTTAGTGAAAATATACAATTATAATTTGTTTTAATTCTTCATACTTCCTTCAAGCTAGTGAACAAATGTTTTTCATTCCAACTTGGATAATTTGCTGAAATGTTCGTATTGCTTAAACCTTTGTGAGTATATCTACAAGTGTTGGCTTAGTAGATCCATAAGGGTACAAATCAACCAATATCTGTTTTTCTTAATAATAATGTTTGTCTATCTCTATGTGCTTCATTCGATATGTCGATTGGATTATGTGCAATATGATTACAATTTATTATTGTAGTAAAGTCTAATTGAGCATTCATTTAATCTTCAATCTTCTAAAATAATCTTCAACATAGTAGTTAAAACTCTTTGGGCATTGCGCGAATTTGCTTTGCACTGGACGTCGTCCACGAAACTTGTTTCTTTACTTCTCGCAGTTACCAATTCACTAAGAAAAATGAAATACCGTAGTGGTTGATCTTCTGTCAACCACAAATCCAACATAATCTACATCTATGTAAACTTCAAATACTAGTCTCGAGTTTCATTTAAATGGAATGCCCTTTCCTAGAGACCCCTTAAGGTATTATAGCACTCGGTTAGCAACTTGTAGATGAACCTCTTTTGGATTGTGCATGAACTGACTATCAACTCAAACATATGCTATATTAGTCTTTGTGAGAGAGATAAATGATCTTCCTACTAGAACGTTGTTCTAATCCTTATATACCACATTTCCTACTCTCCAAGCTTATGATTAGGATGTATAGGTGTGCTTAATAGTTTACACACCAACTTCCTTGTTTTCTTGAGAAGGTTCGTTATATATTTCTGCTGAGAAATAAAAATTCCCTACTTAGGATGCATAACTTCGATTCCTAGAAAGTGTTTCAACCTTCCTAACTCTTCAATCTCAAACTCCTTGGTCAAGCATTGCCTCAAAGTTTCTCTTTCCTTTTCATTATTTTCTGTCACAATGATGTTGTAACTCTCCCTGAATCTAAATGTTTGATGAACAACGAATGATCTCCCTGACTTTGTCTGTATCCCATATTTTTCATTACTTTAACAAACCTTCCAAACCATGCCTTTGGAGACCGTTTTAGGCCGTATAGAGCTTTCTTCAGTTTACACACTTTTTTAGCAGCTAGATCATTTCCAAATCTAGGAGGGACTTCCATATAAATCTTTTTTTTCTAGATTTCCATTAGAAAATGCATTTTTGACATTGAACTGTTGTAGATCCCAGTTATAATTTGCTACCAATGATAACACAAAATTCTGATAGTGTTCATCTTAGCAAGTAGGGCAAATGGCTCTGATACCATGTAGAAGAAGAGTGATGGAAGGAATACAAGTAAAAAATTATTTTTCCTTTCTTTTATTTTTTCTTGAAAAATATACAAGAGCTCTTAGTTAAATAACTCTCTTGCCCATAGGGCTCAAGGAATTGTGTTAGAGCTTGATATGGGTGCTAGGTGGTTGCAATAGTGGCATCAAAGGTCCAGTACTCTTAAGTACATTGGAGGTCAACACTTTGTTTGCAATGATATCTCGTGGTAAGGAGCTGAGGAGGTTTTTTTTTTTTATCACAAACCGATGATGCGCGATTCCTTTTTTGCGATGAGTTTGTGACAGTGTGAGGGTGGAAGTTTGAGGGAAAGAGAAGGCCGATGGAAGGAAGGCCCAAGGGTGACGGCAAGGCTGAGACGAGCTGCGACGTGATCTCTGTGGTGCGACAAAGGTGTGAGGTAGAGATAGAAATGTCTTATAGTAGTGATGATGATGGCGTGATGACAACGACGTTTGCGATCTAGGTTTGTTGCGATGGTTTGACTTGGACAAGATGAAACCTTAAAGTCGACAATGAAAGTTGACTCTTTTGGTCTTCAACTGGGCAATGAAGGCCAAAAAAAAATATTCTTCTCTTCCCAGACTTAGGAGCCCAAGGCTATGATACCATGTAGAATTTAAAGAAGAATTCGAAGGTAAGAGAATAAATTTATTCCTTGATTTCATATGTACATACCACATATTTTACAATATTCTAACACAAAAAAAATAGAAACTTTCCCAGTCTGAATTCTATCAAATCCCTTGATTAGGGATTGTCCTAATCTCTCTTAATACAATAACAACTATAATCTTTCCTAATTACATTCTTCATACCTATCCATTCTAAAAGCTTTCTATTGCCCAATATCATTATATAAGAATCCATATTCATAATAAAACGAAATGACACTACTACAATCATCAATTCTAGAGTAAAAGGATTCCTGATTGTAATAACTAAAAGGTAAGGTGATCATAGATGCAGCATCACAATCATTGCTCTATTTGATGGGATTGTTCAATATACTATGGCAGCTTTTGGGCTTGAATCTGAGAATTGATACTTGCAGAGAAAAACACAGCAGTAAGGCCTTGTTGAGTAAGTGTTTAAGAAGTAGAATAGGAGGAAGATTGATGGAGAACAACCTAGAGATCAATTGAAATGGAGAATGAAAGAGCATGAAGTTCTAAGGCCCTCTCTTTTTATTTGTAAAACTTTTAACCAACCCTTATATTTTATATTCCCGAATTAGAATTCTTTAAATACTATAATATTATGCTATACCTCTAAATAATCCCAAATTTCTTCTACTTTTCCATGTTTCACCCCACATTAGTAAAAGCCTTTTGAATTACCTGGTCAAACAATAGAACTTTACTAGATTTTGTCCCAACCAAATATTTGAAAATTAAAAAAAAAAAATTGTTTGAAAATTAACAAATAAACATGTCTACACATGTGTATCTGTCCAGTTGTTTCCTTTGGGTTTTTCCATGTTAGACATTGTGTATCCTCATCTAAAGTCATTCTTGTGTCTACATCCACAAATCATAAGTATGATGGTTTTATTTTCTACTGGAACATATTTATTTTTGGTAGGGTATAATAGAGTTAACATAAAAAAAAGTTAGCAATCATGGTATGGGCAATCCAAGAGAAGATTATAATGTTTGTTACAGTCCAAAACAGGTTGGACAATCCCCGCCTGCCTAATGAACACAGGGGGGCTCTTATTCTGTTGTTAATCTTGAAGAATGTCTAGAAAGTGTGGTCCCTGTTTTAGTGTTGCACCAGTTGGCCCTTAGAGAAAAGGGTTCAGGTCCAGAAACTAGGGGTGTAAAAAGGTGTGGTTGGGTCTGTTTTTGAAGAAAAAAATTAGTCAAACCAACATCATCAATTTATGTTTGAATCAAAACTGAACCGACCTTTTAGTGATGGAAAATTCAAATCAAACCAAACTTGATTAAGGTCAGTTTGGTCTAGTTTAGATGAACTGTTGGATTCAAGTTAATTTAGACCTTAAGTCTAATTTGTTTTTAAAACTAATAAAAATCAACTTGGTTATGAAATTCAAAATACCATTTAAATTTTTTAGCCCAAAATATAATGAATGCATTTAAAAATTAATTTGATCATAGTCCAAAAACAATGAATTATTTTCATAGAGTCTAACGTAAAAGAGGTCATAGAATATTGAACAATTATATAGAAGTTCAGAATGTCGGTTTGGTTTGATTTTTATTGGTTTTAAGATAATGTAACTGAAAACCAAACTGACAAAGTTGGTTTTCAAGATTCTCAAACCAAACCATACTTTATGGTTATTGAAAACTGAATCGATATGATCAGTTTTTAGTTTTGTTCTTGGATCAGTTTTTCGGTTTTACTTACACCCTTACTAGAAACTATAGACAGTCAAGAAATCTCAATCTAGGCAAACTCCAAATATCAAACCTTCAGAAAATCCTTTGGGATGACTGAAAAAATTCAAGAAGGAAATTATGGCCTTAAAAGTGATAATAGATAAGGGTTCAGCAGGTTCTGTCCCCTTCCATGAAAAGGAAAAGAAAGAGAGCAAGTTCACAAAGGAGACGGAGTTTGGAAGCTGGTTTGTTTTGTGAATTATGATAGTGGTAGAGATTTGGTTCTGGCTAATGAGGATGAAGCTAATGGTTGGTCCATTGTTAATGTTGATGAAGAAAGATCCAAATAATTTCTTGGAGTGTGGGGTCTAAATCATTTGAGTAGGAGGATGAAGCTCTAGTGCAGGCAAAGAAACTTACAGGTTGAGTATGTGCAGGGCCATTGGGGGGTGGATGACTTCTCATTGAGGAATTGCATTGCAATATTCTGAACTAAAACTTGGTGTAGGGAGGAGGGCCTTTGAAAGATAGATGCCCATTCTTGTATGATTTAGGAGTTCGTAAAGGTGCTTGAGTGGTGGATTATGGGATGGAAGATGGAATCTCAGCTTCAGAAGAGATTTCTCTAATCAGGAGGAGGTTAGGGAGTCCTTGCATTTATTGATTCCTTTCAAGGTGATAGGTGGGTTAGAGGATAAATTGATTTGGAATGTTTCTAAGAAGGGTATATTTCCAGTAAAATCATATGCTACAAGTCTTTGTTGTCAAGTGAGATATATAAAGAGATTTGCATACCAAGGAAACCCTCCAAGGTGAGGTTTCTTGTTAGATTAACTTATGAAAAGAAGTTGGACTTTGATTAATAGGTGTTGCTTCTGCAAACAGGGCATAGAATCAGCTGAGTATATTATTGTCCATTGCAAATGGACTCTTCATCTTTGATCCTTGGTGTTTTCTTTATTCAACATGTTCTGGTTGCTTCCTAGGTCTGCAAAGCTTCAAGACTAACTCCTTTATGTTTGTTTTGGATGATATGGAAGGAGCAACATAGAACTTTGGAACATGTTAAATGCTCACCTCTAGCAATGAAATTCTTCTTTGAAGACGTTACTTATAAACTGTAGTAGGGTCATAGGGTCTCCCAGTCTTTCCTTGATTTTGTGGATAGTTTGGGTTAAGAAAAGTGGTTCATCTGTGAATTTTGCCATTATCTTTCTTCTTTT
>JBAPGN010001243.1:0-24743 GCA_037355405.1 Vitis amurensis | reverse complement strand
GGTTCTATATGCTACTGGTTAAAATTACCTACTAGGCTCTATTTGTTTGCTACTTTTGATGGCTTCAATTGTTTCAATTGTTTCAATTGGTCAAAATTACCTAACCCCTTTGGGTGTAACAATTGTTTAATTGAAGAAAAAATGAAAAATATTAAAAGTCTAATCTTCTTTGGAAAAAAGCTAAATACCAATTGTGGACCCGCATTTTTCACGTGCGTCTCCACTCGATTGGCGAGACTCGCTTTTTATTTGTGAAAAATTAATTTTTGGAAAAAAAGTTGGAGTCGCCACTTATTATTATTTTTTTTTAAGGGAAAATAAAACAAGAAATAAAACCCTAAAAAATGACTCCATAATTTTTGGAAAAGCGCATCTTTGAAAAACCCGAGTCGAAGTCCGGGGATCAGGTTACCTATTGGGAAGGTACCTTTAAAAGGTAGCACCCCTCTAAGCCCTATAAAGGTCTCTACTAACTAAGTTGAGGGAAATGTGGCAATTAATTGGTTAATTATAGGTACCTAAGTAGGCTAGGTGGTTCCAAAAAATATCATGCCAAACAAAATCAAATCACAATAAAGGAAGGTTAGGATGCGTTCCCGGACCGCTTCTCAAGCACTATCATAAAACATCAATGGTTAATTTAAACAATATATCATCTAGCATGTGTTTTATTAGAAATAATCAAACAATGAAACATGTATATCAGAACACTCAAGCATTATTAGACATAGGCATTATTTCACAATGACAAGCATATTTACAGAATTCAGAAAGTAGGTGATAGATGACATACCTGGATAGCATAGATAATTTGTAACGTGCTTCCTCAAGTTGTAAGGGGTTAGATAATAAATATTAAAATATAGAAATCCTAGCATGCTCGTTATCTAATTAGTATAGCAAAAGTGATCAAAATATGCAGAATCATCAATTATCACATACATCTTGTATATAATTCCTAAAAAAAATAGATAGACATGATTTTAACAAGTGTCAAATGTGGTAACAAAAATAAATTTTGAAAAGATTTTCTTATGTAGGGGTTTCACCAATTCCCCAAATTAATATACACGAATTTAGCCTAAAATTATCCCATTTATTTGGGACCACAAGCTTTAATTCGTGTTTTTGTTCAAAACCAAACTTTTTGTTGAAAACCGAGAAGGATGCAAACCGAACAAGATATGGTTGCATATTATTTTTAAATAATAATAAAGAAAAGATTTTGATCCTGAGGACTCTAAATGAGTTTTTGAAATAGATTTTTAAAATGATTTTTTGATAAAAGTATTTTATTTTAAAATAAAAGGAATTAATTTGGAAAAAATAAAATATAAGAAATAAAATACTAGGGGAAATAGAATGGAACAAATTCACAAAATAAAGATTTTTTAAAAATCATGTAAACTAAAGTGGTGAGAGTAGAGACCAATCTTCATTATTGTCCGATGGCCTCTAAAAAGTGAATTTTACAAGAGACTACCAGAGTAACGAACTATTCAAACTTAGATCAAATAAGCTAATGAGACATTCATAAAAAATTAAAGACTAGTATTCAGGAAGCACATAAATTGAGCATAACAATCAAGAATTAACATAAGATTGACTAAACACACAAGTACACCTAGATTTAAAAAATAAAAATAAATTGAAACTATACTCAATTAGAATTAAAAACATAAGCTTTATGTGATGGGATTAAGTAAACTGTTGGATTAAAATCATTAACAAGATTAAAACTAAGCTATGCTATAATTTAAGACAAGTTTTATTTAACAAAAATTAATTAAACTATTAAATTACAACCACAAATGCATCCAAACTAAAAAAAAGATAAATTATAACAAAACTAAATCGAAATTAAAAATAAATAAATAAATAAATAAACTTTTTCTAATAAGATTATTTTAAACTAATGAATTAAAATCAATAACACATTTAGACTAAATCATAAATCAAAACTAAACTAATTCGGGATAAAAAAAAATGTAAACTTTATTTGCAAGGATTATTTAAACTAAGGAATTAAAACTACAAACACACTCGAACAAAAAGGTAAGTTAAAACTGAATTAATTCATAATATAAATCTTATCTAATAGAATTATTTGAAGTAATAAATTAAAATTATAAACATATTTAAACTAATAGATAAATTAAAAATAAACTAATTTGGGATAATAAAAAATATGAACTTTATTCAATATGATTATTTAAAGTAAAGAATCAAGATCAACAAAATACATTTAAACTAAAAATGAATTGAAATCAAATTAATTGGGATTAAAAATACAAACTTTATTCAATATGATTATTTAAACTTAAGAATTAAGATCAACAAAATACATTTAAACTAAAAAAACGAATTGAAATCAAACTAATTGGGGTTAAAAATACAAACTTTATTCAATATGATTATTTAAACTTAAGAATTAAGATCAACAAAATACATTTAAACTAAAAACGAATTAAAATCAAACTAATTGGGATTAAAAATACAAACTTTATTCAATGTGATTATTTAAAGTAAAGAATCAAAATCAACAAAATACATTTAAACTAAAAAAACAAATTGAAATCAAACTAATTGGGATTAAAAATACAAATTTTATTTAATAGTCAAGAATTAAGATCAACAAAATACATTTAAACTAAAAACAATGAAATCAAACTAATTGGGATTAAAAATACAAATTTTATTTAACGTGATTATTTAAAGTAAAGAATTAAGATCATACAAAATACATTTAAACTAAAAAACGAATTGAAATCAAACTAATTGGGATTAAAAATACAAACTTTATTAATGTGATTATTTAAACTTAAGAATTAAAATCATTAACAAACTTAAACTAAAAGATAGATTGGAATTAAACTAATTGGGGATTTAAAAAGAAAATAATATAAACTTTAACACAAAGAATTAATCAAACACTAAAATTTCCAAAAAAAATCAAGGCTAAATAAAAGTATTATATAGAAAACTAACCTTTGAAGTGAAAGAGAAAATCCTCTCTTGATGATTAAATGGTAGCCCGATCTCTGTCCGAAGTCCCTTGTTTTTTTCCAAAATTCCGTGTGCTCCATTAAAAAAAAAAAAATCTGCTTTATGCTTGAATCTCTCAAAAAAACCTCTTCTCCAAAAATTCCTATTGTTCTCTCTATCCCCCAGAAAATAAAAATCTCTAACTCTTTTTTTTATTTTATTTTTAATCTCATGATGACAGTCTACTCCTTATATGACTACGAGAGGTTCCCTATTTTTTTCCTTCTTTTTCTAATCTTCCCATTCAAAAACAATCCTCCCAATTTCAAACTCCCTCTCCAAAACCTTACAAGGAGAGTCCCACTTTCCTTAAACTTCAATGGTAAGTTTCCTTACAAAAGCATGAAATTTTTTTAAATTAAATAATTGAATGAATAAATAAATGAGTAGATAAATTAGAAAACGGTAAAACAATAATAAATAAATAAGTTCATTAAAAAACTAGGAAAAATAATATAAAAAGGAATATAACAAATAAAAATAAACAAGTGATTGATAATAATAAAAATAAAACTAAAAATAAAAATAAACAAATAAATAAAAATTGAGCCCCACAAGCCATGCAACCATACAAGTCATACAAGTCACGCTAAAAATGTCTTAATGGGCCAAGTGTGCCTAAATGAGCCTAAGGTGAGACTAGGTGGGCCTAAGGTGCCTAAGTGGACCTAGGGTGCTTAAATGGGCCAAGGGTGTCTAAGTAGGCTTAGGGTGTCTAAGTGGGCCTAGGGTGCCTAAATGGGCCAAGGGTGCCTAAGTGGGCTTAGGGTGCCTAAAAGGGCTTAAGGTGTTTAAGTGGACCTAGGGTGCCTAAATAGGCTTAGGGTGCCTAAATGGGCCTAGGGTGCCTAAGTGTGTTAGGAAGTGTCCCAAATTCCTAATTAGTATGGATTCCTTTTTTGTAAAGAATATTATATAGAATATTTCTAGGTTGATATATTATTGTAATATTAAACTTCCTTATAGAATAAGGAAGGTTATTGGAAATATCTCTATAAATATTCTAGGTCATGAGGGGAAAAAGTTATGAGATGTAGATGGGCCTATAGAGACTATACGAGGTGGATAGAGATGTGAGGAAGAACAGGAGGTACCTGGTGGAGCGAGAGGGCTCGTAGTAAGGTATGGATACAAGGAGTGGGGAAACATGGGATGTTTCAGGAACCCAATAGTTGTATCTGGTTCTATCCTCTGTAATATTCTCTATTGTATAGTGGAATTATTCTCTCTCGTCCGTGGACGTAGGCATGGTTGGCCGAACCACGTTAAAACCTCGTGTACCGTATGTGTGATTGTTTTATCTTTGTGTTCTTGAATTAACATTGTTGGCATCAAAGCTTTCGTTGACACTACAATTGGTATCAGAGCTTGGGTTGAAGATTTCTGGAAGAGTAAAAGATCACAAAACACACAAGATGAAAACAAAAGGAATTTTTCACTGAAGGTGGAGTCGATTGCTCTTTTGTGGTGATATGATACAAAAATGTTTGTGTCATGGAGAGATTGAAGATTAACTTCATGTAGATGATATGCTTATTGCAGGGTCTGACATTGAGAAGATTAATAATCTGAAGAAGCAATTGTCCAAACAGTTTGCAATGAAGGATTTGGGAGCTGCAAAGCAAATCCTTGGTATGAGAATCATTAGAGACAAGGCTAATGGTACATTGAAGCTTTCACAGTCAGAGTATGTGAAGAAAGTTCTCAGCAGGTTCAACATGAATGAAGCTAAACCAGTGAGCACACCCTTGGGTAGTCATTTCAAACTAAGCAAAGAACAGTCACCGAAGACAGAAGAAGAAAAGGACCATATGAGCAAGGTGCCCTATGCCTCAGCTATTGGCAGCTTGATGTATGTTATGGTGTGTACAAGGCCAGGCATTGCATTTGCAGTGGGAGTTGTGAGCAGATTCATGAGTAGGCCTGGAAAGCAGCATTGGGAGGCAGTCAAGTGGATTTTAAGATATCTAAAGGGTTCATTAGATACATGTCTTTGCTTCACAGGTGCAAGTTTGAAACTGCAGGGTTATGTAGATGCTGATTTTGCTGGTGATATTGATAGTAGAAAGAGTACTACTGGGTTTGTTTTTACTCTAGGTGGTACAGCTATATCATGGACTTCAAATCTACAAAAGATTGTTACTTTGTCTACTACAGAAGCTGAGTATATTGCAGCAACTGAAGCTGGAAAGGAGATGATTTGGCTACATGGTTTCTTAGATGAATTGGGTAAGAAGCAGGAGATGGGTATTCTACACAGTGACAGTCAGAGTGCAATTTTTCTTGCCAAAAATTCGGCTTTTCATTCAAAGTCGAAACATATACAAACAAAATACCACTTTATCCGTTATCTTGTTGAGGATAAACTGGTAATACTTGAGAAGATTTGTGGATCTAAGAACCCTACAGACATGTTGACTAAGGGTGTCACTATTGAGAAGTTGAAGCTGTGCGCAGCTTCAATTGGTCTTCTAACTTGAGGACAGGAGGATGAGTTGTAGGGATGAGGGATCGTTTCTTGGAGGATATCGGTTTGATGTTGGTGATTGGACTAGTCTCCAAGTGGGAGATTTGTTGGGCTTTGTGGAGCCTAGTTTTGTCTGATCCGGTTTGACGACCCGACCCGAATAATATTGCATGGCTTTTTAATGGGAGATTTATTGAGGCCTGTTGGGCTCGTTTAGCCCATTGTGGAACCATCTTTTGTAATTAGGGTTTTTTAGTGTGGTGGGGTTGCCGTGCTATATATATATAGAGAATATTGTAGCCGCCAAGTAGTACTCTGTATTCTTCCCTAATAATAGTGATATCCCTGCAACTCCGTGGACGTAGGCAAATTGCCGAACCACTTAAATACTGTCTTGTGCATGTGATTGTTTTTTCTTTGGCGTGTGTTTTCTCTAATTTTTGTTTCTCACGGGTTGTAGTACTCTGTATTCTTCCCTGATAATAGTGATATCCCTGCAACTCCGTGGACGTAGGCAAATTGCCGAACCACGTAAATACTGTCTTGTGCATGTGATTGTTTTTTCTTTGGCGTGTGTTTTCTCTAATTTTTGTTTCTCACGGGTTGGGAATTCGGTTTAATTCCCTACAACTGGTATCAGAGCTTGCGTTGAAGATTTCTGGAAGAGTAAAAGATCACAAAACACACAAGATGAAAACAAAAGGAATTTTCACTGAAGGTGGAGGCGATTGCTCTTTTGTGGTGATATGATACAAAAATGTTTGTGTCATGGAGAGATTGAAGATTAACTTCATGTAATTTGGTCCAAGGTGGAGATTGTTAGGAAGTGTCCCAAATTCCTAATTAGTATGGATTCCTTTTTTGTAAAGAATATTATATAGAATATTTCTAGGTTGATATATTATTGTAATATTAGACTTCCTTATAGAATAAGGAAGGTTATTGGAAATATCTCTATAAATATTCTAGGTCATGAGGGGAAAAAGTTATGAGATGGAGATGGGCCTATAGAGACTATACGAGGTGGATAGAGATGTGAGGAAGAACGGGAGGTACCTGGTGGAGCGAGAGGGCTCGTAGTAAGGTATGGATACAAGGAGTGGGGAAACATGGGATGTTTCAGGAACCCAATAGTTGTATCTGGTTCTATCCTCTGTAATATTCTCTATTGTATAGTGGAATTATTCTCTCTCATCCGTGGACGTAGGCATGGTTGGCCGAACCACGTTAAAACCTCGTGTACCGTATGTGTGATTGTTTTATCTTTGTGTTCTTGAATTAACATTGTTGGCATCAAAGCTTTCGTTGACACTACAAAGTGGGCCTAAGTAGGCCTAAGTAGACTACCCTAAAAGCTATCCTAAAAATGAATGAAAAGCCTAAGTCTAAAATAGGGCTACCAAGAGTCACAATAAGGGGTCAGATAATCCCTCAACCAAAGTCTCTGAGGTGACTCAGAAAAGGGTAAGTTATACGAGTAATAATGGGCTATCAAGGAACTACTGTGGGGTACTGAAAACGAATTTAAAGACATGTGCTAAAGGGACAAAATTGAGGATCTACACCAATAAACAAGAGGCAAAAAAAAATTGTTTTAAGAAAAAAGGGTATGAGAATATCAGGTAAAATCCAAATGAGAAATGTAAAGAAAAATTAAAGTGTTTGATTACATTACTTGAATAGTATTTTTTATTTGTTTTTGTTATTTATCAAAAATACATCATCAATTAAGTGGTATTATATATATAATTTTTTATCTTTTGTTTATTGTCTAACTCTATTTAATTGTATATTTATATTTTGGTTCATTTATTTATACCTTTATTGAAACCTGTATTTTATCATATATATTTAACGGTCCAAATCTATCACAAAATAGGTAATATTACAATAACTTAACATTTTCCAAAATTAAATGAATGAAGTTGTAACTTGTAAGAGAATCGTGGAATCTTAACTATCAAACCAATCCCACCATCATCCAACAAATGGGAAATAATTGAAAATATAGACCAAAATTAAATCACTATATGTGATAATTGAAATAAAAAAAAATAGCACTAAAATCAATGAGTCTGATCAAACCCACTAAAGCAGCAAAGCAATCTCATTATCATCTATCAAATAGGAAATAATTGAAAATAAGAAATATATATATAATTTTGTTAAGAATTTCAACTTTTATATTTATAAATTTATCTTCTGATATCATTTTTTAGAACAAGACCTTAGAATAAATGTTAAGTGAATCAATTGGTAATCAATATCAAACTAGATTTTTTTAACAAAAAAAAAAAAGTAAAGAAAAAGACAGAGTTGTCCAAGTAAAATAGAATTATTAAATGAAAGGCTAATGAAGTCATTACAATTTTTTCTTATTCAATACTTGATATTTCAATCTTCAAAACTCTATTTTTTGCCTAAAAAATTAATATAAAAAAAATAAAAATTGTAGAAAATGTTAATTAAATCTTTAATGAGGCTTGTTGGCCAATTATTAAATCCTATTTTCTTGTAATGAATAAATATAGAAAAAAAATAGATTTTTTTAATTATTGTAGCACCATTTTAATTATATAAAAGTATAATTTCCAACATATTTATCATCCAATAAAATAAAATATAAATTAGTCTGAAAATTAATTTTATCATGTGTTAATAACAAAAAGAGGAGTTTGGTGGTACAGCCCATAGTCCTCTTTGAGGAAGGCCCTTAATACCCTCAACCTTAATTTTTTGAGAAACCATTGTCCATGGAGCTTGGATTTTTCCGTTGACACTTTGAAAATAATCCTCCAACTCTGAGGTTTTAACCATTGCTCCAAGAAATAGGTGGGATCCTCCAACTTATTGTATAATAGGCTAGTTTTACTTTTAAATTTAATATGAATATATTAGAGAATCACTTCTAGTATAAAATATATTTTTAAAGAAAAATAAGATGTTTTTAACCATTTATTTATACAAACTAATTTTTTTAATTTTTATTAAATATTTAATTTCTTTTATATTAAAAGTACCTTTTAAAAATATTATCGAATAGACTTTATTTATTTTTTAATCTTATTTCATAACAATTATACATTATTAAAGGAAATAAACATAAAATGAAAAAAAATAAAAATAATCAAAACACCAAATGGTTGAATGATATAATGAAAATAATTAAAGAGATGTAAAAAAATAATCAAGAAGATGTATGGAAACAATAAGAATAATTAAGGAGATATAACAAAAATGATAAAGAAAATATATAGAATTAAACACAATAATAAGAATTACTTCAATCAACATATCCATAGATTAATACCATTCAAATATTAATATTATTTTATTTTCTTGATTTTAAAAATTAATGCTTCTTTTATATTTATAGGATGTTTATTATTATTTTTTATATTATTATTATATACTCTTCTACAAATTTCTGAAGATAATAGGACACAAAGCTTTCATGCTAAATTATCTGGCTTGGAGATATTCCATATATAAAATTTAATTTTTTTTATATGTTATCACATGCAAGTGTAGGGGTGAAAATTTGGTGTCCATGGATGAAAAGTGGAGGTCAAGCGTGGAGGAAAGACACAACCATTTTCATTATTACTTCACAAGTACCTATTCAAAAGCCGAATTGATTACTTTGAATGATCGAAATCATCTAATCGAATTATGATTACAATTAAACTCTATTCTAAGATTCCATATACAGGTACTAAATTTCATACCTCAACCATTATTACATTTATTTATATTATAAGCAAGTGACATATATATATATATAATATTTCGTGTTTGGTAGTGAATTTCTTTGTTTAGTGTAGATGTATTGTTATATTGTAAGTGCAATTCCCACTCTTCATTTGTGCAAATCTAATTTTCAAATAGAGAATTTTAAATGTCACTCTCCGTGGGTGCCCTCTCACCTGCACAAAGACAGATTTATGGAGAACCTCCCAAAACCACATGGGTGCCATCATTCATGAAAGCTACACAAAAATATTTGAGCATGCCGCGGGAATCATGGATTCTTGGGCAGATCAAAAGCAACTTCAATATTTTTTTAATTTTTTTTTATTTTATAATTAAAGTTGGGAATCACAATTCTTGAGTAGAAAAAAATTAAGGCAATAGCTTTTCATGAAAGAACTCCATCTTTTCATTTTTTTAAAATACTTAGTTACGGTCTTGGAGCCAAAAGTATTTAATACTTGTATTCATAAATTTCGTTTAACATTAAATTGTTCAATTTTCTTGAATAAGAAGTTTAGAAATATTATTAAACCCTAATAAAAACAATGCATAAAGTAAAAAGGAGAGACTTTTTTTCATGACCAATTTTACAAATGATAATTTCTTCAACATATTTCCTCTCCCAAAAGATTTCATGGAAATTGTGTTTATTTATTTTTTCCATCCATCCAGATAAAAATTCTCTTTACTCACATGGCTACATTGTTCTTTTACAATTTCCTAATGTTTTTAATAGGAATTTTGTTTTTTCTGTCTCTTAATTTAACATTTCTCATCATGTACAAATTTAATCATTTTTTGGCAACTAGGGTGATCTTATTGAACTTGAATCACTTGAGTTTGACAAAATTTCATTAATTGAACAAATTAAATTAAGGGTTTTGATTGTAATTTTAAAAAACACTTTATATATAAAAAGTGTTTTTGAATAAAAATTTAAAGTCTAGTATAATTTTAGTGCTTCATAGAGAAGTAATAAGAGAACACTTAAAACAACACTTTTAAAAAATTGAAAAATCACTCATAATGCTTTTGGGAGAAGTCCCTAATTGATGATTCTCACAAAAACATTTTTAAAGAAAACGTTTTTATTAAAAACAGTTCGAATAGAAATATTATCACACATTGTATATTAAGAATTCGTTTGAAAGTGATTTTAGAAAGTGTTTCTAATATTTATAATACTTGAATGATAAAATATTTTAAGTATTAGAAATATTAACAGTGCGTTTGATAGTAATTTTAAGAAGTGTTTTTAATATTTTAAAAATAAATTTTTTAAAGTATTATAAATAGTAGAAACACTTTTTAAAATTATTGTCAAATACACCCTAAAAGCACTTCTTAAAATTATTATCAAATATACTTTAAATGATTATATTCTAAATGTTTTTAATTAAAATATTTTCTTTCAAAATCTTTTTAAAAGAATTATTAGCAAAATGATTCACCAAAAAATATTATAAATAATTTTTCAAATATTTAAAAGTGTTTTCTTGATACGTAATTTTTCTTTAAGATTATCTTTTATACTAAAAGTGGTTTTTAGAAATCCTGCTAAACGGACCGTAAGAGTCTCACAGCTTCATTGGGTAAAAAAAATCCAATAAAAATGAAAAGAATAAATCAAAATGGAAAAATGGAAGAAACATGGACATGGCATAGATGTAAAAGAATGAGCTTTGATTTTTGAATGGCAAAGGAAGGGAAATAAAAGTAAAATGATGTAAAAATGATATCAACAGACTCGCAAGTCTCATTATTGAGGCCAGCTGTTGGTTCATGTGAAGCTGCGATGAATCTGAGAAAATGAGCAATAGTGGCAGCCCCACAATTGGAACAGGACAATTTAGCTTGTTGACTCAAACAGTATTTCTCTTTCTTCCATGAACTTTCATTCTTCCCTCTTGCGTCCAACACAAAAAAATAAAAAAAGGGAAAATTGCTTGCCAGAGGAGAAGAACAGCCATTTAGCAACCAAAGACCCTTTCTTTTCGTTCTTAGCCTCCTTGTAATTTGCCAGATCCAGTCCAGAAATGGCTTCTAGCAGCACCTTAAAAGCGTCGTCTTCCACTTCTAATTGCGATGGTTATAATTATCATGTGTTCTTGAGTTTTAGAGGTGAAGACACCCGCCAGACTTTCACTGGTCATCTTTATGCTAATTTGGTTGCACGTGGAATTCACACCTTCAGAGATGATGAAGAACTTGAGAAAGGAGGAGATATCGCATCAGATCTCTCGAGAGCTATCGAAGAATCAAAGATTTTTATTATTATTTTCTCAAAACACTATGCTGACTCCAAGTGGTGTTTGAATGAACTGGTAAAGATCATCGATTGTATGACAGAAAAGAAATCAGTGGTTTTGCCGGTTTTCTACCATGTGGAGCCAACAGATGTACGAAATCAAGGAGGAAGTTTTAAAGATGCATTTTTGGAGCATGCAAAAGATGCAGATCAAGAGAAGAAGAAGACAATAGAAACGTGGAAGAATGCCTTGAAGACAGCAGCCAACCTATCTGGATATCATCTGCAAAATGAGTAACCATATTTCTTTTCACCTCTACTAGATAAATTTTATCCTACTTTCTTTAATTACAAAGCTGGGTATATTTCCTATGTGAAAATTATATTTTTCTATTTATATGGAAACTTACTCCATGCTATCACTATCAAATTTTAAACAAAATACATGAATTGGTTGAGAAATTCTGAACTAGCCTAGTTTAAGATTGGATTGAGGCTTTATCGGTCCATTATTGAATCGAATCTACTTAATATTAGATATATTGCCCTCCTGCTTTGTCTTTCTATTTGTTTATATGACCAATTTATTTTATACAAGATGGTGAAGTTTTTTGTTCAAAGAATTTAAAAAAAAGAAAAAAAATCTGAACTATGAGATTTTATCAATATATAACATTTAATATTTTACCCACCATGATTTCATATATATAAACTTCATCATTTTAAGTTTAATAAAATAAAAAAATGTATTAAAATAAAATGTATAAAGCCTGAAAATGCACTAATATTAATTTAATTCTTGTGGTTTTACAATTTTCAACCCTTTTTGATCATTTTTTTCACATGTACATGCGGTAGCATGACCTTGGATTTCATGGTGAGACCTACAAGTAAATCATTCTTTTATTTTATTAATAAATAGTTGAGATAAATAATTTAATAGTGTAAGGACCGGAGGAAAAATTACTACTAAATATTTGACTACTATTTGATCAATAAAAAAAGTCCAAATAGCTTCATTTATTTTTTTATTTTTTATTTTATCTTTTTCTTCTATTTTAATTTTGTTATTTTATGTTTTTTTTTATATTTTTCTTTTTCTACAAGAAAATTACTACTAAATATTTTATCAATAAAAAAGAGTCTAAATGGCTTCATTTATTTATTTATTTCTTCCATTTCACTTTTATATTTCATTCTTTTCATATTTTTCTGTTCTAATTTCATGTGATTATTATTATTATTATTATTATTATTACTACTACTACTATGGTTTATAATACAAATACTATCAATATTAATTATAATTACTACTAATATCATCATTTTTTAATTGTTATTATGATTATTATCATCATTACCATCACTATCATCATCATCATCATATTCACTCTAATATATTCAAAATTTAAAGCTTTTTAAGTGCTTAATATTGTAGTTTAATTTAATGAACACTTTTAGTAAGATATTTATTTTAAAGAGTGAAAGTGTAAATGACATGTCTAAACTTTGAGCCATTTTTAATGCTAGCTCAAAAGTGTACTTTACAGGTTGCTTGCATGAAGGATTTTCTCATCTCTTTGGGATCCCTACATCTTGTCTGTAGTCTCTATCACCTCAATTACAATTATCTTATGACACCTTCAATGGTCACGTCTCTTTAGAGATCTAGAATTTATAGACACAAGCCTAGTATAATGTTTAACCATTCTATACTGCAAAGACATTTGTGATTGTATTGCTAATGAATTCCATGCTCACTCACGACAAAGATTCTCATGCACCTTCCTTATTATTATTATTATTTAGAGTCTCAATTTTCTTAGTATTTGTGCATAAATTGTTCAAAGACTTGTTCATCCAAATTTGCTACACTATAATGATCATATTTTTAGTATGATATTCTTCTTGGATAACCTGTTTTGTGATTTAATAATACATTATTTATTTATTTATTATTTATTATTTTTTACTCTTTTTATTTTATTTTATAAAAAGTCTGTTCCATTGACCGTTTGGTTAGTTAGCCCTATGCTCAATCCCCAAAAACTCTTACTATATATATTTACTTAATTTACCAACTTTATTCTCATAATGAAAGCATTGTGAATATGAAAGCACTAACAAAAATGAATCTCTATTCTCTTGTATTAATTTTCTTTAAGAAGCATTTCAAATCTTCTTCAATTAAATTAAAGGTTTTTAATCAAAAAACAAATCATTAAAATAATGGTAAGTTGATAAAACATAGAAACAAGGGAATAAGGAATTTAAAGATCTTTTTTACTAAATAAAGGGTGAAAGAAAGTTATGTGAGAGCATAGTGGAGTAACAATTCTCTTTAATCAAGAAAGGTATTACTAGATTAGGGAACTTGGATGCCAAATTGAAAGCTATCTTGAAGCTTGACATATGCTTGTGTTATGATTATAGCATCCCTTATCATGAAGTTGAATAATGTTCTATACTAGTCGACTTCAATTTGAACCTTTCAACTAAGTAAGCAACTAAAGTTCACATTTTTCACTTTTTTCTTACTTGAATTAATAGCTGGGAATAATTAGAATGTACTTAAATAAGTAATTCAATATTGATTATATTAAATTAATCAATATTGTTCAAGTTTTTTTCTATTACATTTTATTGTTCAAGTTTATTTCATATTGATTATATTTGTGACATATTCTAATACCACGTATTTTATGATTAATAGATCTGAGGCAGAGTTTATTCAAAGGATTTGTGAAGATATCGCTATAAGATTGAATCGTACGCCTTTAGATATGGGCTACAACATAGTTGGAATGGACTTTCATTTGAAGCAATTAAAATCACTTATAAAAGTTGAGTTGGATGAGGTTCTCATGGTTGGTATCTATGGGATTGGTGGAATTGGCAAAACTACCATCTCTAAGGCTATTTATAATGATATCTCATCTCAATTTGATGGTTGTAGCTTTCTTGGAAATGTTGGGGGGAAATGTGAAGATGGTCTACTTAAATTACAAAAGACACTTCTTCAAGATATCGTCAAGTGTAAAGTGCCAAAATTCAACAATATTAGCCAAGGAATCAATGTGATAAAGGAAAGGCTTCGATCGAAAAGAGTCCTTATTGTTCTTGATGATGTGGACAACTACATGCAATTAGAAAACTTGGCCGGAAGACATGGTTGGTATGGTGCAAAAAGTATAATCATCATAACAACTAAAGATAAACATTTGTTAGATCAACATGAAGTAAAAGCACTTTATGAGGTGCAAAAGTTGAATCATGAAAAATCTGTTGAACTTTTTAATTGGTGGGCCTTCAAGCAAAATACTCCCAAAACTGGATTTGAAAGCCTTTCAAATAGTGTGGTGGAGTATACTCATGGTCTTCCAGTAGCACTTAAAGTTTTGGGTGGCTTTCTCTATGAGAAGTCAATAAATGAATGGGGAAGTGAATTGCATAAACTAAAAAAAATACCTGATGAGATAGTTCAAAATGTGCTTAAAGTAAGTTATGATAAATTGGATCATACATGTCAAGAGATATTCTTGGATATTGCATGTTTTTTCAGAGGAAAAGACAAAGATTTTGTTTCAAGAATATTAGGAAGTTATGCAATGATGGGAATAAAAGTTTTGAATGATAAATGTCTTCTTACTATTTCAGAAAACAAGTTAGATATGCATGATTTAGTACAACAAATGGGTCAAGAAATTGTTCGTCAAGAATGTCTTAAAGAGCCTGGAAACAGGAGTAGACTCTGGGATTGTAATGATGTTGATAGTGTGTTAACAAGAAATACGGTAAGAGCCAAATGTATTTTGTTTAAGAAATAATAAATCTATATAACTTAATTGATTTTCCTACATCTTGTGCTTGACTTATTCTTGGCTTTTATTTTTTAGGGGACTCAAGCAATTGAAGGACTATTTGTACAAGGTTCTCTAGCAAGCCAGATATCTACAAATTCTTTCACAAAACTGAATAGACTTAGATTGCTCAAAGTCTATTATCCACATATGTGGAAGAGAGATTTTAAGGCCCTCAAGAATCTTGATTTTCCTTATTTTGAGTTAAGATATTTCCATTTTAAGGGATACCCTTTAGAATCCTTGCCAACAAATTTTCATGTAAAGAATCTTGTTGAACTTAATTTAAAGCATAGCAGCATAAAACAACTTTGGCAAGGGAATGAGGTATTATTATAATTGTTGTTTCATTAATAGTTTTTATAATAATTTTAAAATTTATAAAAAAAATTATCTACTAAGACATTTTATTTTGTTCCAGATTCTTGACAACTTGAAAGTCATCAACCTTAGTTACTCAGAGAAACTTGTTGAAATTTCAGACTTTTCAAGGGTGACAAATTTGGAGATCCTAATTCTAAAAGGTTGTATAAAGTTACTATAAAGGTTTATTTATTACTATTATTATTAAAGTTATTAACTAATTGTTTTCTTGGATATGATAGGGTGTAGGAGCCTTGAGAGTCTTCCAAGAAACTTTCATAAGTTGGAACGTCTTCAAAGTCTCTCTTGTAAAGATTGTTTAAAGATGAAGAGTTTTCCCGCAATCAAAGGAAATATGAGTAAGCTAAGAGAGATTGATTTGACAGCTACAAGTATAAAAGAGCTTCCATCCTCAATTGGATATCTAAAGGCTCTTCAACACCTAGATTTGTCACGGTGCAAAAGCCTAAGGAGTCTTTCAGAGAGCATTTGCAATTTAAGCTCTCTTAAAACTCTCATCTTGGAGGGGTGTTCAAATTTAAAGGGGTTTCCAGAAATCAATGATGATATGGAAAATCTAAAAATGCTTGATTTGAGTCGTACAGGTATAAAAGAGCTTCCATCCTCAATTGGACATCTAAAGGCTCTTAAACACCTTAATTTGTTATCGTGCATAAACCTTGCAAAACTTCCAGAGAGCATTTGCAATTTGAGGTCTCTTGAAACTCTGATTTTGGAGGGGTGTTCAAATTTAGAGGGCTTTCCAAAAATTAATGATGATATGGAAAATCTAAAAAGGCTTAATTTGAAGGAAACAAGTATAGAAAAGCTTCCATCATCTATTGGACATCTAAAGGCTCTTAAACACCTAGATTTGTTTAGTTGCAAAAGCCTAAGGAGTCTTTCGGAGAGCATTTTCAATTTGAGATCTCTTGAAACTCTCATCTTGGAGGGGTGTTCAAATTTAAAGGGCTTTCCAGAAATCAAAGATGATATGGAAAATCTAAAAAGGCTTGATTTGAGTTTTACAAGTATAGAAGAGCTTCCATCCTCAATTGGACGTCTAAAGGCTCTTCAACACCTAGATTTGTCTAGTTGCAAAAGCCTAAGGTGTCTTTCTGAGAGCATTTGCAATTTGAGCTCTCTTGAAACTCTCATCTTGAAGAGGTGTTCAAATTTAAAGGGCTTTCTAGAAATCAAAGATGATATGAAAAATCTAAAAAGGCTTGATTTGAGGGAAACAGGTATAGAAGAGCTTCCATCCTCAATTGGACATCTAAAGGCTCTTCAACACCTAGATTTGTTTAGTTGCTATAGTCTAAGGAGTCTTTCGGAGAGCATTTGCAATTTGAGCTCTCTTGAAACTCTCATCTTGGAGGGGTGTTTAAATTTAAAGGGCTTTCCAGAAATCAAAGATGATATGGAAAATCTAAAAAGGCTGGATTTGAGTTTTACAGGTATAAAAGAGCTTCCATCCTCAATTGGACGTCTAAAGGCTCTTAAACACTTGAATTTGAAATGTTGTGCAAAGCTTGTGAGTCTTCCAGATATCATTTGCAATTTAAGCTCTCTTGAAACTCTCATTTTGGAAGGGTGTTCAAATTTAAAGGGCTTTCCAGAAATCAAAGATGATATGGAAAATCTAAAAAGGCTTGATTTGAGTTTTACAAGTATAGAAGAGTTTCCATCCTCAATTGGACGTCTAAAGGCTCTTCAACACCTAGATTTGTCTAGTTGCAAAAGCCTAAGGTGTCTTTCAGAGAGCATTTGCAATTTGAGCTCTCTTGAAACTCTCATCTTGGAGGGGTGTTCAAATTTAAAGGGTTTTCCAGAAATCAAAGATGATATGGAAAATCTAAAAATGCTTGATTTAAGTTTTACAGGTATAGAAGAGCTTCCATCCTCAATTGGACGTCTAAAGGCTCTTAAACACTTGAATTTGAAATGTTGTGCAGAGCTTGTGAGTCTTCCAGATAGTATTTGCAGAGCTCCTAAAAAACTTGATGTCCAAAAATGCCCTAAACTGGAGAGAGTGGAGGTGAACCTAGTGGGATCTTTGGATCTAACTTGTTGCATTCTAAAGCAAAGAGTAATCTGTTGGAGCAATAATCTACTACACAATGAAGTGGAAGGAGAGGTCCTTAACCATCATGTTTTCTCCCTGTCATCACTGGTAGAATCATGTTCAAGAGACTACAAAGGTTTCCACCTATCTGCACTAGAAGTATTATCCGTAGGTAACTTCAGTCCAATTCAAAGAAGAATCCTCAGTGATATTTTCCGCCAATCTTCATTGGAAAGTGTATCTCTTCGTAACTGCAATCTAATGGAAGAAGGAATCCCTAGTGATATTTGGAACCTATCTTCACTGGTAAATTTATCTCTAAGTAACTGCAGTCTAACGGAAGGAGAGATCCTCAATCATATTTGCCACATTTCATCATTGCAAAACTTATCTCTGGATGGTAACCATTTTAGTAGCATACCTGCCAACATCATTCAACTTTCTAAACTGAGAACCCTCGGCTTGTATCACTGCCAGAAGCTTCTACAAATTCCAGAGCTTCCACCGAGTTTACGAGCTCTTGATGTCCACGACTGCCCATGCCTGGAAACTTTATCAAGTCTCTCAAGTTTACTTGGTTTTTCCTTGTTCAAGTGCTTCGAATCAACAATTGAGGTATGATTTTCAAGACATTTAACATTTTTTTTTCCTTTTTTTTTTTTTTTTGACAAAAACACAAGATTTACACTAATATTTCTTACAGAAGTGTAGGTGGTCCTATTGGAGGAAGAAATTCGAAATTTTGACCTTATATTTAATGCCTGGAAATAATGGAATTCCAGAGTGGATAAGCCATAAGAAAAAGGGATCTAAAATAGGAGTAGAACTTCCTGAGAATTGGTGGGAGGATAACAACTTTTTGGGATTTGCCTTATGCTCTGTTTTTGAATATGAAGATCCTTGGTGTCAATTGACCTTCCATAATTTTTACTTTGATTATTCGGATGGTTGCTTATCTAAATCCAAGTTCATGGATCTACTCATATTTAGCCGTAGCTTTCTACATTGCCGTAATTGTGGTGAATCAAATAGAGTCTTGGTGGCATTTTATCCAAAGGTTGCTATTGAGAATAAGCATTGGTCAAATGAATGGAGACATTTGAAGGCTTCATTTTATGGTGAAGAAGTGAAAGTGGAAGAGTGTGGGCTTCATCTTATATATAAAACCAACATCTTCAACAGAGATTCCAATGCCACCAACCATTGGCCTCGGTTATTGAGTGAAAATACAGATTTCAATGTTAAGGAGAAGTCTTGATGATGCAGAGAACCCACACAACAAAAAATCAAGACTTCTCTAGTTTTCAACCTAACACACTTTTCTTCATCCTCCTATAAGGTACGTCTTCTTTCTTTTCATTTACTAGATTGATATTCCGTTTTTTTTCTTTTCTTTTTTATTATTTAATTTTTAATTTTATAAATTTGTTTGATTTTAGTTATCCCAAAATTTCAAGAAAAAATTGAGATCCCCAATTGTTGGGCTCAAAGACCTAAATTCTTTTCATTTTTGTTAAAAATGTGTTAGGAATACTCAAAAGCTAATCTTTGGAATGAGTTATTGGAAGGAAAGGAGCATATTTAGATATTAGAAGTCTTTAAGTCCAAAATTTAGAAGGAAAAAATGAAATGCATATGTTGATTCACAAAAGGTGGAAAAAAAAAAAGACTTTTAAATTAATTTTATATTCAAGTTTTAAAAATTATCATATGTTTTTTAAATTTCTTAATTATGGTGTAAGTCAAGTTAGTTGAATCAAGAATTAGTATTTATGTTTCTTCCATTTTGGTCCAAGTTTGACCCAATTATAAATTAATTAGTCACATTTTTCATACTTTAATCTCACTCACATTTTTTTATACCTAAACCATAATTTTTGTACCTTAATCATATTCTTTATGCTCTAATCATATTTTTCATTCCTTGATCGTGTTATTCATCTCATTATAATATTTTTATTATACTTTAATTATATTCTTCACACCCTAATCACATTTTTTTTTGTCTTATTACCTTAGTCATATTTTTTAAATGCTAATGATATTTTTGATATTATAATGACATTTTTGTACCTTTATTTTTGTACCCTAATCATATTCTTATACCTAGATCACAATTTTCATCTTTTACTATCTTGATCACATTTTTCACATACTAATTACATTCTTCATTTTTTTACTTAGATACATATGTATACCCTAGTTACATTTTTGGTAGGTATGCCTATTTTATGAAATAACTAAAATATCTATTTTTGAATTGTTACAACTTTGAATGAGATTTAAATATAAGTTAGTTTATAGTTTTATCCGTAAATACATAATCATTTAACATAGGAAAAAATTAACAAAACAATTATAATTTTCTAATCTACACATCTTTTCTTCCTTAAAAAAAATAATGGACATACAAAAATGAAAATAAAATTAAATCTAACAAAAATAAAAGTAACTTATCTTAGATTTTATTATTTTAGATATTATTTTAATTTTTTAAAGATGATTTTGTAGAATTTATTAGTTTTAATTTTAATTTAATTTAGCTTTTATTTTATTTTTTTTGAAAAAAATAAACCTCTTTATTCAAATATCTTCTCTATTTTTGTTGTTAATTTCAATATATATATATATATATTAACAAATTTTATAAGAACGACTTCACTTATAGGTAAATCATCTTTGTTTATTTTTTACTTTGTGTATATAGATGGTTGTAATTCAATATGTGACGTGAATTTTTGTGATGATGGATTTGGATTAGTGGATGATCCCCTCATCTAAATGCTGGCCCATGGATTTGGATTGCAAACGATACTAATGCTGATGGACAGAGAAGCTATGCCTCCCAAGACGATGAAGAGAACCATATGTATATATTGTTGGAGCTTCTCTACAAATTTGTTCAATGGATTTACCGTAGAAGACACTAAACATGTATCTCAAGCTTTTGGTACGCCACCTTCCTTTCTCTTCTTAGTTTTTATTATCTGGCTAAGTGATTGAAATGACTAAAATTCTTAGTTTTTATTACTTCATTTTACTGAATAGTACTCATCTAAATGGCTTTAGGAGGAGGGTGAAGTATTCTCAAATTTTGGTATATAGATGTTGTTATTCTCTTGTTTTAGTGGCGATGTGTTATGGAAACTTTTATCTGACAAGGATGCATACAACCAATTCTTGCTTTCGATCGGGTTAAAATTCAAAACAATGTGAGTTGGAATTTTGCCTTATGCAATCCATCTTCTTCATTGTGATCTTAGTACTTTAGAATATTTGCACATTAGTTTCCTATGGCTTGGTATACAATTCTGTTTAAACAGTTTAGTTGCACCTCTCTTTCTCTCTCTCTATCCTTAAAATTGAAGGTTTTATTTGAATTTGATAAATGCTATCAAAATGCTTGCCTTTGATGAGAACCCCAAGGCCTTCGTATGAAGATTGGCACCACAAATTTCTTTGAACTGGGTTTTCAATCTTGTCATTATTGATGAACTCAGTCTCTTGACTTCGGTTTTCATTTTCTTTTATGTAGAATTGTGTTATGTGTGATGGTCTGAGGACCTGAGGAGACAACCTATTGAAGGAGCTCAGTTGGTTTGGGATCGTTAGTAAAGAGGAAGATAGAACATAAAGTAGAAGTGAGGTTAAAGGTCTTACGGAGCAGAACTTAAAGGCATCAGCTTGACATTTAGCTGAATTGAATCAAGAAGAGAATCCCGTTACGCGCTTGGACTGGTTGGTTCCAGTACCTATAGCTGCTTTGTTTTTCTCAGCAACCAAACAACATATTTTGGTTACTGTTATTATTATTTCTACCATTATTTAGGATAATTATGGATTTTGCAATAGTTTTCAATTTTCTTTGTTCAAATGCTTCATGTCAATTAATGAAAAACACAAGATTTACACTACTTTTTCTTGCAGGAGTTTGAATGCAGATAATGGATCAAGGAAATCCAAATTGTTATTCCAGGAAATAATGGAATTCCAGAGTGGATAGGCCAACAGAAAAAAAAAAAAAAAAAATTGAAATAACTTCCTATGGATTGGTACTAGAATAATGACTTCTTGGGAGTTGCCTTATGCTCTGTTTATGTTCCATTTCATTTTGAATCAGAGGAAGATCCTTCTAGTTTAGAATGTAAATTGAATTTCCATGGTCATCAATTGGAATTTCTGTATGATCTACCATCTAACTTCTGGTCCATGGTTGGTTTCTCATCTAAATGTTGGCCTGTGGATGATCTCTTGTTTGAACGTGGTTATTCGTGCTGCTTTAATGGTGGTGAATCAAATTGAGTCTGTGTGGCATATTATCCTAAGGTTGCTATTAAGAATGAGTATTGGTAAAATGAATGGAAGCATTTGAAGGCTTCATTTCATGGTTTCTTTGGTGGTAAACCAATGAAAATGGAAGAGTGTGGGTTCCATCTTTTATATATGCCCAAGATTGTCAACAGAACCATCCCACAAGATACAGATATAAAACGCGTCAAGCACAATCATGCAGTAATGACATAATACCTTGATGTGCAGAGAAGCTGTGGCACCAAATTGGTACTTGAAGATGCTAATATTAATGCATAGAGAAGCTGCGACGACACATAAAGTACAGGCCACAACCATTCTCCAATGGGTACAATAACACAAAATATTGATGATAATGCTGTTAATGCCCAAGATGATGAAGACGACTAAATGCTCAAGTGGTTGGAGCTTCTTTGCAAATTTGTTCAATGGATATGCTGTAAAACATATCAAGCATTCATCTCAAGCTTTGGTAAGCCGCCTTTCTTATCAACTGGCCCCAATTCTTTCTAATGATTTTCATTTTTTTCATTTTTTCTTATTTTTTTTCCTAGCTACCCTATTTTGAAAGTCCAATACTACAAAAAACATAAGATATGGTGACAGAGTTTTAGTAGGGATGGGGTCATAAAAGTCCCCAACTAAAGATTATATATAGGATCAACAATATTCCGCCCGCATCTAAATGTACAAGTATGAGCAGAAAATTTTCTAGAAAAATCTGTAGTGAAGACCACTATTGTTATTACCGCGCTTAAAAGCATGGTCTGTTTCCTTATGGCTGCAATCATGTACTGGGCACTACCACATGCATCTAATCCACACGGCCCGCCGTTGCAATATATCCCATTTTAAAAGCTCAGCCAAAAGCTCCTCTCAACGCCTCTGGATGGCCAAACTCCCTAACGTCAGGCCTTTCTCATTGGATCCTTTCTTTTTCCTTGCTTTGCTTTGCTTATTTTTCACATTTCCTTATTTTGCTTTTCTCAAGTGCCCATCGTCTTTGTTTCAGCCTGATACTAAGCCCTAAGGTATGAGGATCTGTTGATTTCAAGGGATTTGTAGGATTCAATTTGCTAATTTCAATTCTTAAGGTATGTTTTCATTTCATGCCTACGATTCAATGACATCTTATTTGCAAAGTATTATGCCCTAGGATTCAATTTGCAACATAGTAAGAAATGGAAATGGGTCATAAAGGTAGAATAATACAGAAACTTTGTTTCCAAGAGCATCACAAACAAACTCAGTGAGCAGAGTATGACAACCATTAGCCCCAGGGTTTTCACTTTTCAGGTAGGTGATACATATTAGCATTTTTTTTTGATCAGATGGTGATACATATTAGCATTCACTCCCATCAACTGGTGGGATGGCTCTAATTGGCAACCATAATAAGCCTTTTCCCTTTTCCTCTTTTCCTTGTAATGCATTAGCTCTCAGGGACTGTGAGAGACAATTAGGAATTATGAGACAACTCAGCAAACCCAGGTATGCCTTGAAGGACAAGGCACCCATCCAGATTCCAGATGTATTTCAGTCTGTTCACTGAGTGATATATAAGAGAGTTCAAATCACTACTATTCTGAGACATAAAAATTAAATTGTGTAGGCACTAAAATAAAAAAGAATTAACATATTAATGCATTATTGGGCAATCTCTGGTTTAACAGAATACAAGAATACTCTCACTCAAAGCCAACAAGAAGATTGCTGACTCATCATTGAAATTCCGATTAGTAAACATTAAGACAGCTACAAGGAGACCACCAAAAACATTATACATTCGCAGAATTCATTTAACCACCAACACTGCTAGGAAAATATTATGTCCATAAATTCTTTCTCCTCATTAAGGCTAGAAGGAAAACCAATTCCAAGGCAACCAACCACCTCAATTATTCTGAGAAAATGCTAGAAAAGTTCCTTGGAATTGGAATATCCATTTGTCGTGTGGAAAATTTTCCCCCTTTAAGACTGTAGGCATGTGAATATTTTTGATTAGCAAGTAATGAAAGCAGTGATTGCAGAAACTATCTCCTGTGGTCTCACAGTCTGAACTTCAACCTTTCGGCTTCTATGTGCATCAACGTTGCCCCTGGAAGCTTGTGCTTTACCTGTCTCAGAGCAGAATCAATAAGGTCTCCCTCTTTAGGTGTACTGGAATTCACAGGCATGGAAGATGTACTTAAGATGCCTCCACATTCAACCCACTCTCTTAGGAATTTGCCGGAGCTGTCACCTACATGTAACTTTCTAATGACCTCTTTATCAGAGAAAAAATTGAGAAACTGTTGTGTGTCAATCCCATCCTCATTAAGTAGCTCCAATATGTTGCTCACAAGAAGTAAACAGCCGGTACCTCCCTTCAAAAAATGAAACTTTCGCAAATTACTTAACTAAAGATTCAGATTATTTACAATTTATTGTGATAGTTAAGAAGGGAGAGTATGTAAAAATTAGTTGTGGTCTGGTCATTGAAAGCATGTCTAATGCGCTCCTAAATACCTAGTAAATGCAAAGGTAGCTCGGCGTCACATTATCATATGCTCTATTTGAGTGCTTGCTAAGTTTAACATGATTCTCAGTATGTGAACAAAGAGTGTTGTCAGTACATATGTTGCCGTTCTT
>JBAPGN010001242.1:0-24988 GCA_037355405.1 Vitis amurensis | reverse complement strand
TATTTTTTCAAAATCTATGAAAAGACAAAAGAGGGTCATATTATTTTTATTTTTTGTTATCTCATAAATCTCTTATAGGCTTGTAAAATTGGGTGTCCTTTTACTTGAGCTTTATAATATAGATAATGTTGTAGAGCTTTGTGAATTGACAGGGGTAGTGAGTAGTAATTTCTTGCAAGCTTTCTTTTATTTATTCTTCTTCTTCATAGAGGAGAGAAGTATCATAGTTGCCTCCTTAAGTACTCCAATCTCATGCTTCTTTGTTAAATTTGGCATATTTACTAATAATAATATTTTCATTGTTTGGATTGTATAACTTACAGCCTTTGGAGCTTGAATTATAACCAATGGAAATATATTTCCTATTCTTGTTATCTAACTTTGATCGTTGTTGATCCAACACATGAGCATAAATAATGCTTCCAAACACTCTCAAATGTAAAATACCCGACTTTCTTCAATTCCAAGCTTATTGTGGTGTTTTCATTCATACATTTTGATTAGGAGAATAATTTGACTAATAAACTGCACAATCAACTGCTTTGGCAAAAAAATATTTAGGCATCTTCTTACTTTTCAACATACTTCGAACCATGTTACGAATAGTTCCATGTTTTCTTTCAATTATACTATTTTGCTATAGAGAATATGACACCATTAAAGGTTGATGAACCTTGTGATTTTCACAATATTATTTAAGTTCTTTTGATATGAATTTACCTCTATTAGTGCATTAGATTGCTTAATTTAAGTTGACGATTTTGTTTCATTCTTCTTAACTTAGGATTTTTTTTAGTTTATTGTCTTACCCTCCTTTAAAGACTCAATGTTATAGCATGATCAATTATAAATAACACAACTATAGAAAAATTTGGAAAAGGTTAATAATTCTAAATTTTGGCTTAATATGGACTTTAAGGAAATTTAATTAAGCATAAAGTATTTTTTTTAATTATTGAATTAAATTTGATCTAGTGCTCAAGCATACAAAATTGGCACTTAAGTGGTGGGAGCGCCTAAACACTGTTTGAGACTACTCAAGTGCTGTGCTTAAGCGCTTGCAAGAACGGCTCAAGTGTTGGAAAAACTCAAGCACTAGAAGCACTTGATTGATTGAGTGAAAACTCAAAATTCTCTTCTAAGAGTTTGAAGACGAACTTTTTGTACCTTATCAACTTCTTCGTATGTATTTTGTAATATCTCTCAGACTTTCTTGGAGTTGATTGTATTTAAAATCTTCTGAAAGTACCTTCATCCATTGATTGATAGTTGATGTTAAAAGTTTTTTCTCTCTCTTCCTCATATATTTCAAAAAATCCATTTGATTTAGGGATAGAATGGTTTCATCTTGTGGCTCTTTGTGGCCTTTCTCTATAACCTCCCATGCAGCTTGTGAACCAAGCAAAGCCTTTGTCTTGATGTCAAAATTATCAAATTTTCTTTGTTAAGTTGAGGACTTGAAACAAATGCATCCCATTAGCCATCTTTTTCATATGGCTTTGATAGCAATTTGTTGGAGTAATAGGGTTGAAAGAGAAACATAAACAATTATATAAAGGAATATACAAAATTGGGGATAATTAAAAATTTATTATCTTCTATCACTTTCTTATTCAAATTTTACATAATATTTTATGTATAGATACTCACATTCAACAAAATAGAAACTCTAAATAACAACTATAGAAACTTTCTAGGACTTGACTACTCAAATATAGAAATAAAAACTACTCAAATAAATATATTTTCTTTGAGTTGTAGAGACTAAATCTAATTCTAATTTTTAGAAACTTTCTAAATCAAGTTTAACTTCCAATTCCTTTCACCCCTTAAAAGGTTATCTTGAGTTTTAAAGCTCAAGACAACCACTACAATTTCACTAATCACTTCTACAAAACTTTGGTTAATAGGGGTATTTGCACTTTCAGGGATGATAAACTTAAGAGAGGAGAAGCAATTACATTGGAACTCTTGAAAGTCATTGAAGAATCAAGGTCTTCCATAATTGTTTTCTCTAAAAATTGTGCGTATCCAATATGGTGTTTGGATGAGTTGGTAAAGATCATGGAGTATAGGAAAGATCTAGTACAAATTGTTTTCTCAGGTTTCTATCATGTGGGTCCATCCCATGTATGAAAGCAAATATGAAGTTTTGGAGAAGCCTTTGTTAATTACGAAGAAAATTGAAAGGATAAGGTACAATATACTATATGGGAAACTTTAATAATAACTTTAATTCCCTTTCAACTTTTATTTTAAGGATAAGGTATTATATTATTATTAAGTCCTTTTATTAGCTCTCAAAGTTCTAGGTTTTCTCTTATTTAACAAGTCAATACCATAATGAGAAAGTGAATTGTGCAAATTGAAAAGATAACCAAAAGCAAAAATTCAAAATGTGCTTAAAATAAGCTTTGAAGGACTAGATCATACATAAAGGAATATGATCTTTAATATTGCATGTTTTCTTAAAGGTGAAGGCAAATATTTGTTTCAAGTATATTAGTTGGTTGCAACTTCTATGTAGAAAAAGGAGTAAGAAACTTAATTGATAAATGTCTTGTAACTATTTTAAATTATTGAATACATATGCATGATTTGATACAACAAATGAATTAGCAAGTTGTTCGTGAAAAGTTTCTTGATGAACCAAACAAATGGAGTAGATTGTGGGATCCCCATGATATTGAGCATCTACTTATTATTATGATAAAACCCTTAAAAGTATGACATGATATAACAAATGTGGATTTATTCTTTATGAGCATTATGACCTACATCTCTTGCATTGAACATGAATTAGGTGCATTAGAAATTACACGGAAGATCCAAGTCATGTGTTCTTTACAAGTTGATAATTTGTTCATAGTTAATTCAAAGTGTAAACAATCCATTAGAGGTTGTAGTGTGCTACCTTCTAATTGGAGAAATGATTGATCTTAACCATTAGGTTAGGAGTAAGTCATGACGTAAGGCTATTGGCTAGTCATAACTTCACTAAGCTATTATGTTGTATTGTCTTTCGACTTTGAGAGAATACTAAACTTGTATCAAAGTTAGCAGTGACTTTGGCTTATAGGTGAGATCCTATAGTGATTATATATTTCCTATGGATTTGATCACTATTGATGGAAGCTAGTTGTAATAGGTATTCTCAATAGAAGCACCATGATTTCTCGTAAACTCTAAGACAATGTGTACCTTTGGGTAATCCTAAAGACATGTGTTTAAGTAAACTATAGTCATAATCATTCCTTAAGCTGAACTTGACATAAACTCTATGTGAGCTAGGACATATCAGTTGATCATACTATAGGAAGATTTGCAATTCAAGGATGGTAAGGGTAATCTTGAGAGGTTGATAGCTTTCCCCTTGTCAAATTATAGACATTGGTTCATGGGGAGATTGTACAAAATGGATATCAAGTCACATATTCGAGCACTTATTATCTCATTGTAATATACATAGGGTATTGGAGTACATTTGACTTTCTATACTAAAATGTTAAGTCAACTTCAAAATTGGAAACTAAGAGAGTTAGTATTAACCTATGGGTCTCAATGGTCCTCGTTCAAGCTCATATATCTTAATGACACAGTTTATCAGGATGAGATTGAATTTTGGTTTACTTATGTGCATAAGGACATTTTGGTAATTGCATAAGGTTGCATAGGAATTAATGGATGACATATTTGGAACGGGCTTATTGATTAGTTAGATACTTGATGGGTTAGTTAATCAATTAGGACCTTTTTTAGGCTTGATTAAGTGACCCAAGCCCAAGATGGACTTAAGTCACTTGAGCCAAGTAGAAACCTTATAAATACCCCTTACAGGATTAAGGCTTCAGGTTTTTTCATTATTCTCCCTATGTTTCAAGGAGAGAGCCCTATCCTCCATCCTCTAGACTTCCCTCATATGAGTGTCAAGCTTCGAGGTTGAGTCATCAGGTGGAAGATCATGGACTTGCAAGATCATTTTTACTTCCAAAGTGGTTTATGAGATTCTTTACCGTAAGGATTACATCTAGGAACATCCAGATCTAAGCATCCTAAACATGTAATCTAGATTATGCAAATTGTTTTAAATGTCATGCTTTTGTTGTGTACAGGATCTAGTAGCCTTAGCAGTAGTTTCATGCACCTAACTTGATCGTAGGATTGGGGACAAAGTAATGCGGAGTTCTTTACACTTAAAACATACGAGGTAAAAGCTAAGTGCAAAAATCACTTAAGATCTAACTAGTAGAAGATATAAACTTTAATAATATCGTTCTTATATAAGAACATAACTATGTATATATATATATATATATATATATATATATATATATATATATAATAAAGAGAGAGAGAGAGAGAGAGAGAGAGAGAAAGAGAGTTAGTTTGATTTATGTTTGTCTTATCTTCAATATTTTTTAGGGAATAAAAGGAGTTCAAACAATATTCTTGGACTTGTCTAAGTTAAAAAGAGTACATTTCAATTCAAATGTTTTTGCAAAGATGACTAGATTTTGATTGCTCAAAGTTCATTCAATTCAAATTTCTATCTAATAATCTTGAGTATCTCGAGGATGAAGACATTCTAGAGAAGTATGATGCTATAATGAAATATATTTCTCAAATATGATCTGGCTTTGATTTTGAAATTCCTTCTTATGAGTTAGGGTATCTTTGTTGGGATGGATATCCTTTATATTTTTTACCATCAAATTTTGATGGAGACAACCCCACTGATGAACTTCAAAGTGTAGCAACATAAAACAACTACGACAAGGGAAAAATTTGTTATTATAATTTAATAATGACTTTATTTGCTTTATATTAATTTGAAATTTTTGAATGATTTTTCTTTTATTGAAACAAATTTTCTTTTGGTACAATATCTTGAAAAGGTTAAGGATCGTTGTTCTAAGTTTTTGAAAGAAGCTTATTCAAATAACGGAATTCTCAAGCATGTCAAATTTAGAGACACTAATTCTTGACCGTTGTGTAAGCTTAATTATGATTCACCCATCTATTGGAGTTGTGAAGAAGCTAACTACCTTATATTTGAATAGTTCCCAAAAGCATAAGGGTTTCCCAAGTAGCATCCAGTTGGAATCTCTTGAAATTCTTGATCTCTCTTAGTGTTCAAGCTTTGACAAGTTTCCTGAAATCCAAGGAAATATGACATCTTTGTGGGAAGTATATTTGAACGGAACTGCTATTAAAGAGCTCCCAAACAACATTGACAACTTGGAATCTATTTGGTTTCTTGATCTCTCTAATTCTGCTAAGTTCAAGAATTTTCCTGACAATGGAGGGAATATGAAAAGCCCAATGGAGGTTCATTTAAATAATACTACTATTAAAGAACTCCCATATAGCATTGTCAACTTGGAATTTGTTGAGATTTTAATTTCTCTAATTGCTCAAAGTTTGAGAAATTTCCAAAGGACAGAGGAGCATGAAAAGTTTAGGGGAGCTTTATTTGAACAATACTACTACTATTAAAGAACTCCCAAATTGAATTGGCAACTTGGAATCTGTTTGGTGTCTTAATCTTTCTTATTGCTCAAAGTTCAAGAATTTTCCTGATCATAATAGAGGGAATGTGAAAGTTTAAAGGAAATTCATTTAAAAAACACTGCTGTTAAAGAATTCTCAAACAACATTGCTAACGTGGAATCTCTTGAGATTCTTGATCTCTCTAATTGCCCAAACTTGGAGAAATTTTGAGAGAATACTGACATTAAATAACTCCCAACAAGTGTTGGCAACTTGGTAAATCTCTTCAGATTCATCATCTTGGTGGATGTCATACTCCTGAGTGATACATAAAATTAATGAAAATACTGAATTTCCAGGAGAATATTAGAAATCATTCACAGGAGAAACAGAGTGGTATTAGAGAACTTTCTAGAGAAACAGAGGGAACATGAAAATTTAAGGGAGCTTTATTTAAACAATACTGCTATTAAAGAACTCTGAAGAAGTATTCACAACTTGGAATCTCTTTGGATTCTTGATCTTCATGCATGCTCAAACTTGCTGATCTTCCTCCAAGTCTACAAGAAATAGAGATGATCCTTAAATAACAAGTAGTTGGAGACAACAGCAAATGAAACGTCAACCCAAAGTAGTTCTGCCGAGACCAAGTTCAAGCCGGATCAGACTGAGAGTCTAAGAGTCAAACTTGTCCATGCGGAGTGCGTGAAATAAGGAATTGGACCGCAGTTTGGTGCGAGAAGACATGTCGGAGGTAGCAGTGGCAGCCACCGAGCGGACCTGGGAAGGAATTAGGTCAGAGTGGGAGGCATCAATATCTCGGAGCAGGTGGTAGGGAACACAGAGTCGCTCGTGAATTTGGATCTTGTTGGTAGCGATGTCAAGGACTTTGTAGACTTGAATTTTGCCCGAGTTGATGATCTCGGCCGAAGGCGTGTCACGAGGTGGATGGTGAGTTTGGATTTCCCGGTGCCGGGCTCCCATGATGACGATGACCTCGTGCTTGGGGTGATTACGGCCTACTGTTGAATCCATGCGAGCCCACCCTATTCGTCATAAGATGGTCTTTAACGATATCGTCTGTGAGTAGGAGCGTTTGAACTTTACTGCAATATGGATGATAAATGGTGGGGATGGGAAGTTTCATAGGAAGAAAAGTGTTGGTTGTTTTGTGCAGTACTGCACTGGTACATCACTTTACGACAGAGACCTAGTTGGGGCTTCTTAATCTCAAGGAATTACTTGTCATGGTGCTATTGGAGATTCATATGATGATCAAAGCGGAACGGGTCAGACTCAGAAAATCCAAACTCTCCTTCGACCTCGCCATACGCTTCCCGTCGAGATCATCAACTCAGACAAAATGCAAGTCTGCAAAGGCCTTGACATCACCACCAACAATATCAAAATGCACGAGCGACTCGGTCTTTCCCACCACCTGCTCGGAGATCTTGACTCCTCCCACGCGGAGCTAACTCCTTCCCAGTTCCGCCCAGAGGCTGCTGCTGCTATCTCCGACATCTCTTTTCATCCCAAACTGCCAATCCACGCTGATGGCTCGAAGACCGGTTTGAATTGAGTGTTGAACCTTTTCCACCCAATTAAGATACTACTGTTGTTTCCCTACCCAATCTAGTGAAAGAGCCATAATGTAAGGGATTTTTTAACTTCTTCAGCAAGCTTTAAAAAAAAATTCTAATTACAAAAGTACTGATAAATCAGCCACACTTTTTGTCATGTTATAAGTTATCTATTCGAGTGCCATTTTTCACAATTTATAATATGTGTTAAAAAAATTAAATTTAATTTCAAAAAATATCTTATATAATTCTATAAAATTGAATTTATATTAAAAATATTTTTTTAAAAGACATTTTTTTATCAGTCATATATATATATATATATATATATATTAAAAAAATTGAATTTATATTAAATAATTTTTTAACATATATGATTAATAAAAAAATTACGAAAAAATGTCTTAAATTTTTTTAATATATATTTAATTTTATGAAATTATTGGAGATGTCTATGTAAATTTTCAATTTTTTAATGATTTGAACATTGACGGTTATCAAAAAAAAAAAAAATTCAATTTTTTAAACGTCTGTTCATATGAAAGGTGTCTCAAAAAGAAACGTATTCTAATATCATAAAAAAATGTTATAAATTAGAAAATATCGGACAATGTGTTACATTTTTTAAAAGTAATTTTAAATTCACGGTACTTTTATAAAAAATCCCACGCTGTAAAAGACGGAGATCTCACAAACTCAATCACCAGATACGTTGTCAACCTCTCCTTTATTCGTCCAACTACTTCTATCTTTTTGAATTATTCATTCAAACCATAATGAAAATTTAATAGGTAGTGAAGATGCTAGATTGTGTCCTTCCTATGTTTGCATTGTTTTTTTATATAGTTGGATAGAAGTCAAAGATGGTGATGTGGATGTCACATGCAGATGCAGCTTTTCCATTAGATGTTAAAAATTTGCACTATTTGGATTAGATCGCTTAGTTTGCGCCGATGGGAGTGGATCAAGGTGAGTTGAGTTGCGTGGCAAGTGCTCTTTTTCAGGTAAATTCGTATGGAAGACCCGCCATTGGTAGGTGGCTTCATTTTAAGCGGATGTTATTGGTAGGTGGCTTTATTTTAGGCGGCCTCAGGTAGCTCATCTTCCTATCCCTTTGTGGTTAAGTAAAGGTTTTATGGTAGACATAATGGGTATACATATGCTACATACATGAAATTTCTTCATTTTAAAAAATAATAAATATATGAGAATAAAACAAACATAGGTAGTTCCTTTTCCCATGCTCTATCCCTTGAGATGCAAGTATTCCATTGATCTTGCATGTGCCTACAATTGGTGACATGCTCATGAAAGTTTACATAACCATTGATCTTACCAATTGTATGGAAGACTTGTGATAGTGATGGAACAAACAAAATTGTCCCCATGAACAACTTGAATCTAGATGACTCCCAATGGCCCATGTTTAGAATGGGTACATATTCCAAAAATATTAATAACATCAACTATAGAGCTTCTTGTTTCTATCAATGATAAAAATACCATCTTTTATGAAAATATTAAAAGGTGAATTTTACAAATTTATTAGAAAATATCAATTTAACAAATATGAGTAGAATGGAAATTCATAAGAGCTTATAAAATTGTTAGAAAATTAAAAAAACAATACAACAAAGTAATAATAAAGATGTTTTGTTTAAAATAATAATAAATATATATAATATAATTTGTAACAATCAACAATAATATAAAGAGTTTGAAAATATATTTTCTATTAAGTTATCTATCTATTTTATATGATTTGGATATATTTAAAATATTAAAAAAAATGAGATGATATATTTTAAATTATTTTTCAAAAATATTAATAGTTTTATTTATAATTAAGTTTATATTTTTCTTATATTTAATTAATATGAAAAGGGTATAAAGACTCATTAAAAATTATCATAATGGTTTTATATTGTTAACAATGCATTAGAATTAGAATATTAGTAAAGTATAGGGTTCCATGTACTAATTAAGAGTTGATTATAAATTCCTCACTATTGATATAGAACTTACAAAGTTTGATTTTGTTGAGATTGTGAGTTATGATTTATGAGATAAAAACAAATCTGAAAATTTGAAAATTAATGGATTATTTTAAATCTACTTTTAATTTAATTAATTGATTCTATATAGTTTGTTTTGTTTTTTGGTAAAGCTTCTTTGGAAAATTTTACATTTAATTTTCTTGAGAAACAAAAGAGAAATATAGTTAAAAACTAAACCTATATTTGATTTTTTATTTTAATGTCAAACTTGCTAATTTATAGTAAATTTATTTCATAGTCAAATTGCATAAAATTGGGTAATTTGATTTATTTTTAACTCAATGTTCAACAAAACTTTTTATAAGTAAATTTGGAATGAAAAATCATATTCAAATATTATACAAGTTAAAAGGTTGAAAAGATAAAAGAGGAAAAAGTGACCTTTCTTATTAACAAAAAAGTTTAAAATTTTCGTTAAACAAAAAAAAAATTATTAGAATAATAATAAAATAAAATAAAATAAACCAAACAAACAAGTAATTATGCCGTAATATTCATTTATGTCTTAAAATTTAAGAAAACTTTATTTAGATGAAACAGCTATAGAAGAGCTACTATCATCAATTGAACATCTACAAAGGCTTCAAGATGTGTTTGGATTGTTGTATAAATCTTGTGAGTCTTCTAAAAAGCATTTGTAATTTGAGATCTCTTACAACTCTTAAGGTCAATTAGTGTTCAAAACTCCAAAAGTTGTTGGAGAACTTAGGGGGCCTCCAAAGTTTAGAAGAGTTTCATGTTGCATATTTAGATACAATTAGTTGTCAATTGCCTTCTTTATTAGGTTTATGTTCCTTAAGAATATTAGATGTGAGTGTTTAGGTAGAATATTGGTAATTCCAGACAAAATTATTAAGTGTCTCCTAACTCGATTTTTCCAATCCTTTTACGGACTACTTGGCTAATGGAGATGAATTTGTTGAATTTGTCAGGACCAAAGTTTGTAGTTAAGGTTGGAGTTGGATGGATTTGAATCAACCATTGTATTTTAATGTTGTTTTTTTCTTGAAGGTTTTTTTAAGGAGTTAGGAAAGTTTAGAAGGCATTTTTTTACTAAGTATTCAAAATGCACTATTCCATAATCAATCCAACTTAGTCTTATTTTATGAAATCTCATCCATTAGATCAAGGGCTTCCTTCATTTAAAAACCCAAAGTTTGCTTTCTGTGTTATAGAGAGAGATACAGTAGCAACCATCTCCTTTGGTTCTCTTCTCCATTCCTACTTTGGGGTTTTCGATTGCTAAGAAAATCCAACTTTCCTATTGTTTTTCAAATTGTTTTCAATGGATTTTCTTGAGGAAAAAATCCAACGTCTTCTTGTGTGGATTCAAGAAGATGTCAAGATCGAGCTTAGTGTGGACTCCAAGTGTACTTCGAAAGAAGGTGAGAAGCTAAAAGTGGAAGATACAAGTCAAGTGGTCTGGGAAGGATTGGTAGGTTTAAGCTAAGTAAAACCTTGTATTCAGTATTTGTTCTTCACAATAGATGTTTTCGGTCGGTTATACGTCCATGGTTTATCTCTTCGGAGATTTTCCACGTTAAATTTTCGTGTCATTATCTCTTTCTCTCATTCTCTACCTTTTGATTTATTTTCAGTTTTTGATATCATTGATTACTTGAACATATATGTTGAATGAAAGAAAAACCCATTTTAGTAGTATGCCTGCTGGCATCAATATACTTTCTGAGCTGAGAGTTCTCAACTTGAATCACTGTCAAAAACTTCTACAAATTCCAGAATTACCATCGAGTCTGTGATTTCTAGATATACACAGTTGCACATCACTGGAAACTTTAACAAGTCCATCAAGTCTTGTTCCGTCTTGTCTGTTCAAATGCTTCAAATCAACAATTCAGGTATGATTTTCATGGCATTTAACCATTTTTTTTTTTCCTTTGTCCAGACATGAGATTTACACTGTACTTTCGTGCTCGATTTTGAACGTGGTATTGTTATTCCAATAGAGTCCTATGTCTCAGTAGCAGCTGTTCGAATCATCAACTTAGAATTTGTGTTTCTAGTAGTGGAAATCCAGGGTGGATACGTTAAGATCAAAATGAAGGATCTAAGGTATCAAGAAAGCTTCCTCTGAACTGGTACAAAAATAATGACCTCTTAGGATTGCTTTATGCTCCGTTCATGTTCCACCTGACAAGGAATCTGAGGATGGACTTGATGATGATGGTACTTGGAGTTTAAAATGTGAATTAACTATCGAGGATGGTCATCAATTTAAAGTCGTGGTTCCTTTATCGTTTCAGTGCTGGTGCGATTGTGACATTGATGATGATGTATCAAGTCAAGTGTGGGTGACGTATTATCCTAAGATTACTTTTCCGAGCAAGTATGCCTCCAATAAAAGGAGGGCCTTCTTGAAGGCTGCATTTCAGGGTTACTTCAATGGTGAACCAGTCAAAGTGGAAAATTGCGGGATCCATCTTATATACGCCCATGAACAGGAGCCCAGTAGATGAGCCACACCATGATCTCATCAAGCTCGAAGCCCAATAAAACTTGCTTCAAATAATTAGTAAGTCACCCTCCTTTCTCACAAAACTGATTTAAAGGGTTGATTAAAATTTGCAAATAAGGGGTTTTACATACATGATAGAGTTAATTTGACAAAGTAAATGTGTTAAGTTGGTCAATTGCAGACTAAAATGGGTAAGCATAAGGACATTGAATCTTATTCAACAAGAAAGAGTGCTCAACCTTTCTGCCACACTCATTGAGGAAAGCTGATTCAAATTACAAACTAAAAAAAATGGAAGTGCACATAACATTGTTATACCAATCGACCTTTTTCTGCAATATCACCTACTATAATTAGGTATGTAGATTTTTTGGGTTTTCTATGTTAAACATTTATGATGCCAAAATAAGGGTCTCTTTGCTGTTTGTTTTAAGTAAGATTGGATCATTACTCACAAACTTAGCATTGATATCAGAGACGAAATGATATTTTCTTACTTATTCTACCTTTTTCTTTTCAATGAAAAATGAAAATTCACTGTCATAATGGACTGTTACTCCAAAGAACTGGATGTTGTTTATTGAAAATTGTCTTGTCTATACCACCTGTGCGAGTTCTCTTGCACATGATATTGTCTTGTGTTGTTTTTAAATGCTTAAGTTAAAGAGCGAGGCTGAAGAATTATCTTTCATTCTTGACAGGATACTAGCCAATGTATATTTTGAAATTGACAACCCGCCAGATTACTTTGGATCTTATGCTTCCTCTGATGTTAAATTGTTAATATCAAATTCCTCTAATTCTTATGTTGTTTAGTCTTTAGACTATTCCATCAAATAATATTCCTAGTTTACATTTGTATTTTATTGTTTTTATTTTTTATTTTTTTACAAATTTTATTTAACTACTATTTTAGAATTTGGATTTAAATGTTTTGAAGGTTATATTTTTTTCTTTAAACAACTCTTCAACAAAAATTAAAAATCATATACAATTATGAATGCAATAATATTCTCCCAATAATTTATTAATACAAGTCACATAAAAATGTCAATAAACCCCAAAATAAATATATAAGAACAAATTCCTCCTTAATACATTTCTAATTACTTCTTGACCTCTTTATAAAACTGAACAAAACATTATTCAAGAATATCCAAAAGATAACTACACCAATTTTAGTCTGTATCTCATCCATTCAATATACATACTCAAGTAACAGAGGATATCAATAACTAAAAATAAATCAAAGAGTTGAATGTGAGAAAGAGAGACGATAACATTGAATTTTACTTGAAAAATCTCGTAAGAGATAAAAAAAAATTAACCATGAGCCTACCAACAATAAAAAATAAAAATAAAAAAAAATAAAAAATCACTATGAATAACAACCAATGTATACAAGGATTTACCTAAGTCAAGTCCACCAATCCTTCACAGACATTTGACCAGTTAGTTGCATGTTTTTATCTTTCAAAATATACTTAGAGTCCACATTAAGTTTGATCTCGGCCTCTTCTTGAAGCTCAATTAAGAAGAAAATAATTTTTCATCCAAATCCAAATAGATGAGAAAATGAATGAGAAGAATCAACATATTTAAAAAAAAAAAATTGGAAAAACAATTTAAAATTAAGGTGAAATGGGGATTTTCTTGGCAACTAAACACTTCTAATTTGGCGAGCTCAAGAGGATGAAGAAAATAGCTATTGGTCTCTCTTAACCTTAATCTGGAAGCATTTTAGTTTAAAAGGAAAGGAACCCTTGATCCAACTGCTAAGAAAAAATCAAGAAAAAAAAAAAGGATCGATCCATCTTGCCCAAATTTGGATCAATCCTCAAATAGGGCACTTAAACACTTTGTTAAAATAAAAAAGAAAAACAAGCAAACAAATACTATTTTCCACTAACTCTTTAAAAAATATTTCAAAAATAACAGCAGTTTGAAAATCTTGGTTAATTCAATTTCATCCATTTGCAACCTCCACTGAATATCTTGGTCTCTTAGCAAATGCAACATCTTGATCTTTATTAGGTAAATAGTTTAAAGAATGATTTAGAAAATTGAGTTATGAGACATTTAGAAATTTTGTCCAGAATTGCCAACCTAACAAAAACACTATACTTTTTTGGAATGTACCTACAACAAAAATCTTCTTGTTAAGCCCATGTTTTGACCCCATAGTTATTTCTGAAATCACGACAAAAACAATACAATATTGATAATATAAGATTCAAATAATATTAGGCTCCACAACTGCACCCGGCATCTGAAGGGCACAACAACATCTCAATGGGCTCATCATAACCTAAATCAACCTCTGGTGAGGTTAGTTGTCTAATGAGAAGGTCCACCCGATAACTCCGCCAAAGGTCCAGCTAGTTCTACGACATATTTCATTGTTAAAAAAGTCAATGTTACTATCACTTGTGTGAACTTGTAGATATTGAAACAATTAACTGATCTAATTTACTGCTAGTGTGAAGATCAGGTTGTTGATATATTCACCAAGTCAAAGTTGCTTAGTGTGTGCACTTTCGAAGACCCTGTTTAAGGGAGGGAGGGTGTTGCATAGCTTGTATACACTAAACTGAGTATTAGCTAACATCAAGTTACGTGAAGGATCGTTGAAAAAGTCGATGTAGCTTTGTAGGTTTGTTGAGTTGTCCTAGTTTTAAGGTTATTATTATTATTTTCTTTTTTGGTTTGCTGCAGAACGTGGTTTAATTTACCCTGTTTATAGGAATTAGTCCTTACATGGTCCATGGTTTTAGCTAGTGATCATCAAAAGTTCTTCTCTCTTACAATTTTTCTTTGTACTTCTCAAATTTATTAGTTTTTGTACTCTTCCAATATTTTTCCTCTGCTAGTAACAATTTCACCTGAAAATTGCAATTAGAAGAGAAAATTAGATTCATTTTTAGGCTCCTAAATGAGATAATTTAAAGCTTGAGTTATATGAAATAAAGCTTGAGTTATTTCTATATCACGAAAACGAGGACTCTCAGACAACTTACTTGACCACCTGTATCCAAATCTCTTTGAAGTTCCATGCACTAATGCATGATTCACATTTCATTTTGGTGATTATGCTTATAACAAATGGCCGTGTAATTTACATAATATATAAGCCTTTGTACTTGTCATCGACTGACCATATTTGCATATCGGAATTGATTCTGATAATTTGCTCCTTGATTGGTTCTGTTTGTCCGGCATCTCCTTTCTCCTTTTCCCCTTCAGTGAGCTTTGAAAGATCATCAGCAGCATCATGGCGACCTTGCTTATGCTCAAGACGACATTTTGTAAGCCTCTATCATCCTATGCAATCTACAAAATGCACTACATCCTAATTCAAACATATAGTTTAAAACTATGCATATAGACACACACATAGAATATTAATGTGGAAGTTGAAAAGTTTAAAAGAGAATGCGAGAGGAAGAAAATAAAGAGAAAAAGTAAAAGAAAATTTAAATATAAATTTGAAGTTAATAAATTATTTTTATATATTACTTTAAATCTTTTTAACTTATTTAACTCTTTTATATAAAAAAAATTAAATAATTTTAAAATATATAAATTTCTTAATAATTTTAATTATATTTGATTTTTTTCATATTTTTCATAATAAAATCAAATATAAAAAAATTATTTTCTTTAATATTTTTTTTTTCTTACACTTTCCAAAAATCAAACAGAACTTATAACTCTTTAATACCAAAAGGGATGATTATTTTGGAATGAAGTAGTCAAGCGTTGCAGTTTTAGGTTTTACTAGTTAAGTATAAATGTCAAAAAGCATATGAAAAAACAATTGATGAGAGATTATCTAAATGGCAAAGGGATAAAGTAAATATAAATAATTGAGATTGACAATAATTTCAACTATATAAAAATGCAAAAAATGACATTGAAGATTTAACACTTGTACTCATAGGAGTTCATTGACCTTTAACCACTTGAGTTTTAAAAAAAAAAATCATTGAAAAGCACACTTTGTAAAGGAAAAAATAAAACTAAAAATTTGAAAAGAAAAAAAAAAGTAAAAACAAATGTAGAAGAAGAATGCTACATAAATGCAAAAGCAGAACGAATATTATTATGAAATGCAAAAAAATATAACTAAAAATGAAAATTAAGAACATTAAAAAGTGAAGAGCCGAAAAGAAAAAGAAAAAAGAAAAAACCACATTAATAATGACAGCCATAACAGGTACATTGGGATGGAGGTATGAACAAGCAATGCAATGTGAGCCACACAAAATTTTGTTCACTATTGGGTAGTGCATATCTTCTTCAAAAACTCCAGAAAATATCATGATTAAAATACTCTATAGAAACAGACTCTGAACGGTGTGCTGGGGCCTTCATTAAAGGTGAGAAAAAATTACATGAATCACAAATGTTGAAGAAGTCCACTAAGAAGCGATCAAACTGTTTTATCCTTAACAATTGAATATCATATTACAAGAATAATATGTTTAATTTCCATACATTTTCAACTATTGACTGTTTGACACTCCAAAGCATTTTCGAAAAATATAAAATTAAGAATAAAAGTAGAAAAAAGCTAAAAATAAAAATAAAAATAAATCCTAATACCTATTGTAAATAGAGAATTGAGATAGGTTTTTGTCCGTAGTTCATGTAAAAGATAACATAAAAGAAAAAGTATATTTTAACACATCCATTTGAAAAAAGTCATAAAATAGAAACTTTTTAAAATAATTCAAATTTAAAGTACTTGTTGACCAAAAATAATATATGGTTAAGGGTGATAATTATATTATTAAAAGTTAATACTTGAATAGTTAAAAGTAATACTTTGATTAAAAAATACATAAAATCTTAATTATTTTTAAATAAATAGGTAAAGTTTGGATTTTATAAATTTGGATTCTTATATCATTGTATTTTTTGAGGTCTGGATTATAATTTTTATTCCCTTTCTCCTAAGAAATTTGACATTAACTTAGATATAAGAAAGTATAATATCCTTCAAGATCTCCTTAAATACCAAGCCATATATGATCCTAATATTAACAGCAAACTAGCAGGTTTATAAATATTTTATATGGGTGCGATTAAAATATTCTAAAATTTCGCGAGGTAAGATAAAAGTGGAAATGTTTGATTTGTGAAGAAAATGATGTGATTACTACATGTTCTTATAAATTTAGTATTCTTCCCAATTTAGTAGAATTTAGAATTTTTAGGTTATGTTTTATTATTGAAAGTCGTAAGAAAACAACATATATATCTTATAAAAAATGATTTTCTTATGTTTAATTTTAGTATTAAAAATATGATATAGAATCAAATATAATTAAAATCAATTAAAATTTATATATTTTAAAATTATTTAATTTTATATAATGAAAGAAAATAAGAAATAAGTTTAAAAAATATATAAAAATAATTTATTAACTTTAAATAATTTTATTTTGATTTACTTTTACTTTTTGTATACTTTTCTTCCCTATTTTTTTATCTTTAATTTACTAGAAATTAAATATAATCTTAATTTATGTTTTTTCGAATCTAAGTATGAACAAAGTTATTTTTATTTAAAAAAAGTTATGCAATTTTGATAAGGTGTCTTCATCCCACTCTATTAGAAAAATATAAGGGAAGATCAAAGAAGTATGCCTTAAACTACAAAATTGTATGGACTCTTCCTAATTCAATTATTGTGTAAGTTCATGAGTGAAAAAAATAAAAATAAAAAAGTCTTGCAGCAATGGGAGAATATAGCTAGTTCCTAAATTATTCCCTAAACTAAATTCTTTATTACATATTTTAGTTTCTCCTTTTATATTTATTCTTCAAGCAAAAATTTTCACAAAGTAATATATAAAATTGATTTCCACATCATAATTAAACAAGGTATAACATGAAAAAAAATACCTAGAAACATATTGGATGTAAGATGTAAAAAAATCTCTCTTCACTCATTAGAATAAAATGCTACACAATTTTACCTTATAGAATATATCTATTCTTTAGAGATTTATATTATCAATACCAACACTCCTTTTTTCATGTCTCATACATTGATCCCTCAAAACTCTTATCGAATTATTAAGGTTTCATAATGAAAATTTTTAGTGTTATGATATTTTGAGGTATTATGATATAATTGTTGAATATAATGTATTTATAGTATATAATATTTCCTTGTTAATATAGGTCACATGTATGGTAGTTAGGACTCCTAGCCTTGTATATATATATTTCTCAATTGTAAGTAGACATTACATGAATGAGAATTAAGGTTTTTCTTCTTTCTCTCTCTCTCAACATGGTATCAGAGCCAAGGAAGAAAACCTAATTCTTTCCTGTTTCCGGTGTCATCAACTCCGGGAAACCTTCCGGTGACCGTGTTTCATTCCGGTCACCTTCCCCATCTCCCAATACTTTCCTGTCAATTGGATCGTCGTCAGAAACCACTCACCGCCGGCGAACTTTCCGGCGAACTTTTTCGACGACGTCTTTTTCCGACACCGACCATACCAGAAGGAGCGCTTGGAGGAGATCTCCAACTTTTGTGAAGGCACCGGCACCAAAAGACCATCCACGCGTCGGCCACGCGCAATTTTCCGGTCGGCGGCTGTATCTCACGTGCTGGCGCGTGAGGACTTTCCCGACCACGCGCCTCCTCCTCCAGCCTCGCCTGACGCCGACTAGCCTTCCTTCATCCTTGGTTCTGCCATCTGAGCCCTGCACGTACCTCTTTTGGGGTTTTTTGCCTCCATCGACCCTCCAAACAGTTTTTCCGATGAGCTTCGGCTACTTTTTCTCCATCCTAATCCCTGCACGTGCCTAAAGAAGTGTTCTTCTACCTATCCGATGGTGCCACGCCGCGATCTGAAGCCGTCTCCTTTTCCAGTGGTGCCACACCACGATCTGCAGCCGTATTAGGGCTCTCTTCGATCCAAATATACTTCATTCTCTAGATAAGTAGATATGGCTACTAAAACTTCCATTTTTTCCTCTGTTATATCTGGATCTTGATTCGTGCCCAATTGGTGTATCAGCTGATTCATGTCCAGCTGGTGCTCCTTGAATGAGGGAGTAATCAACAAAATTTATAACCTATTACACCATATACTAGGGTAGCAAAGAAAAAGCTACTATAGCATAACGGCTCTAGGATCGTTCACTGGGAAGGATTAGCAAATTATCAATGATATCAATTCAAAGTGAATTGGTATTGTTTCATTTCAAGGTTAGCTTAAAAAAATAAAACACAAACTTTGATTGGTAAAGATTTAAATTTAAACTAACTACAAAACAAGTAATGGGAATAACTTAGGAAGAAAAACATTCCTTGGAGGATCAGGTTCACTGGGGCGGTTCCTCATGCAAAAGACATAGCTCCGGTCAGTTGGTTCATTTCCTCGCGTTAGAGAATCAACATATAGTCAATTCTCTAACCGGTGTTGTACAGATACATCCTTTAATTGGATTTCAGCTTTAATTCTCTCACTGATACAACTTGCAATGGTTCAAGCCTCTCATTAAGCCTTAACCATTCAAGGTGATCTTTAACCTTGGACTTCCCTTCTCAAGCTCGCAAGAGATAATTAATGGATGTCTCCTTGGAGTCCAAAAGCTTACCAAGTGTTGGCAATTCCAAAAAATTCTACCTTCAAGTCACCTTCCAGAGGCTCGCAAGGGGTAAACTAGTGCATCTCCATGGTCGAAGATCACTAGCCTTACCAAGTGTTGGCCCAGGTGACTCTAAGGTGTTTTAAGTTAACTAAAAACATAGAAATCACTAAAGGATTTCACTTTCTCTTCATTCATGGCTAAAACCACAAAGCTTTGCATTCTTGCACTTGGAACCTTCCCCGGCAACCTTAGCTCCAAGGAACTAAAGTTTTAGTTACTCATTCTCTGGGGAAACTTCCTCAGAGAATGCATAACTTAGAAAAAGATGATAAAATACAAAGTGAGAAGGTAAGGCAAAACAAAGGGCCTGAACTTTTCTTGCTTTCAAAATTTTACAAAAGGGTTCTCCTCCCTTGAGAACAGGCTCTCGAGGGGCATTTATATGAACATAATACAAAACTAATTAGTACATGGATATTTACTCTTTTTATTAACTTAAAAGCTAAGGAATCTTATAATTGGTGGCTTACAATGAGCATTTTGGGATTTAGACAACAAAAATCTGATGGAAAATATCTCCCAATGTCGGTAGCAAATATTGGGGCGCACTAAAGACCATTTCGCAAGAGAAAATGATGTCTGCGAGATTTCGCAGACACTCAAAAAGGGCTGCGAAATCACTTCGCAGCAAAAGGCTAATCTCGCAGCGCTGCGAAGTCGGCTTTCATCTTGAGGCTCTCAGCTTCCAACGTGTCACATATATCGAGAAACTTTAAGAGGAATTCCACGGCACTGTGCAAAAAGGCTGCAAAATCATTTCGCAACAAAAGGGTGATTTCGCAACACTTTGCAAAATGCTTCCTTCAGCTTAGAGTGATTGACTTGCAGTGGCTGTAACTTCTTCGTTTCAACTCCGAACTGTACACCGTTTGAAGCATTGGATTGTTGACTTCTTGAGCTTCGAAACGACATATAGCATGTATAAATTGGACTTCAGAAAGTGCTTCAAAAGTGGCTGACATTACTGTCATCAAGAATATGCTTCATGGCAGATTCTCTTTGCTTCCTCTCCTTGCATTCCGGATTTTCTTATGGCAAAGGACTTCAAAGCTTTGGTTCTTCATGTTTCTGAGCTTCCAATTGCTTTGCCCAAGATTCCACATAACTCTCCTCAATTTCAGATTGCTTTGGTGATCAAAAGGCTATCAAAACACCAAAACTTAACACAATTTGATTAGAATTGATTGCAAGGGTCCTTAATATGCTAATTGGGTTAAAAGGCAATAACTACTACTCAAAAGTGTTTAAATAAAAAGAGTTAGTTACAAGCTTATCAAATAGCACTTTTTTGAGTAGTAATCAAGATCTTCCTATGATTACTTCGAGAAAATTGTTTGGCAGTGACATTATCTTTTCCTAGTCTGCCTTGTTGAAAAACTTTGAGGTTTATGGGTCAAGGATATGAGGATCACTTGATACACAGGAGGCAGATTATCCCCTGGGGTTGACCGGCGTACAATGAAAGAAGATAGATGCACAAATTATGTTAAGTGTAATTATGGCAATCAGTTGATCCCGCAAGATTCTTCTTCACTTCGGAGCCTACAAAACTTGTTTTTAAATTTTGCGACTCAGGCCAAAGATTATACACGAATGATATCCAGCGTCTTTATAAGGTGGTTTTTGCTATTGTTCATATCAGCCAAAGCAGGACTTGGATCTATCTACTTATATTGGCCAGATTGCCTCTCTAAGGAGGAGGTTCTTGACTGTGATGCCTCTTACTCCTGATGTTGGCGCTCAACAAACACAGCTTGAACAGTTCTTCATTGGTTCTTACTCTTAATTGGCTCCGTCCGGATCTTGAGCCTGTCCGCGATCAGATTGCTTGGTAGTTCATCAGTCGTCCTTGGATGATGTGTTTGCTTCGCCAATTCTCCCGTATCTCCTCCACTCAAACTTTTCCATTTGATAGCACTTCAGATTCTTCTGTATTAGTTTCTCAAACTAGCTCTCGAGGAGGCCGCAGTGGTACCCGAGGTAGAAGTCAATGTCCTCATTGTACCTATTGCAATAAACTTGGTCACACTCGCGATCGTTGCTATCAGTTACATGGACGACCTCCCTCGCACTACCCATAGTGGCCCAGTCTTCTGATTCTCTCGCTGCCCAGCCTCCGAGCTCTTTCCGGCATCTCAGGCTTCCTGTTTGCCTCTTATTGCCAGCCTGGTAATGCCTTTGCTGCCTTACCCACACAATCTTCTCTTGGACACTGATTCTAAGATTCTGGAGCTTCTGATCCACCTATCTAGTAATAAGGATCTTTTTTCCTCTATTACTACTACCTCTGCTTTTACCTACTGTTACCTTAGCTAATGGTTCTCAAACTGTGGCTAAAGGTATTGGTTTGGCCCTTCCTCTGCCTTCTCTACCTCTCACTTCTGTCCTTTATACTCCTGAATGTCCTTTTAATCTTATTTTCATCAGGCAAAAATTGCTCGTACTCCTTATTGCTCTATTACCATTTTTCTGATAAATTGTGCCTTGCAGGACCGTGGAGTACGGCGGAAGACGATGACATAGGATGTGAGTCTCAAGGCCTTTTCAACCTCACCCTCGATTCATCTCCTGCAGTTTGCATTTCCACTGATGCTCCTCTTCCTCATTCACAATCGTCTGGGGCGCACCCTAGTCTCTCCAATTTCCAGAAGATGGTCCCCTCGTTTTTTCCCTTGTCATCGGTGCTTCGTGTGAGTCATGTCAGCTTGGGAAACATACTCGTGTCTCGTTCCCCAAGCGTTGAATAAATCGGGCAAAGTTTCCTTTTGAGCTTTGTCCCACACTAATGTTTGGGGTCCTTGTCGGATTGCGTCTACTTTCAGGATTTCAGGTATTTTGTCCACTTTCATTGATGACTATTCTCGATGTACTTTGTTATTTTAATGAAAAATCGAGCTGAGTTATTCTTCTATTTTCCAGAAAATTTTATGCTGAAATCCAAACCCTACGTTCATAATTTCTATTTCGTGTGTTACGCAAGTGAACAATGCCAGGGATATTTTCAGCCCCATTTTACTTCGTTTATGTCTCATCAAATGGGAATTCTCAATCAAGTCTTCTTGTGCTCATATCTCCTCAACAAAATGGGGTAGCCTGACGCAAGAATCGACATCTTGTTGAGACCTCGTACTACCTCCTCCTAGTAATGTTCCTTTTCGTTTTTGGGGGACGTTGTACTTACCGGCTTTGTTATTTGATTAATAGTTGCCCTCTTCTGTCTTACACGATCAGATTCCTCACTCTTCTTGCTTCTTCCTGACCAATCCACTTTATTTCCTTCATCCTGCGTGTCTTTGGTTGTACTTGTTTTGTTCAATATTCTCACTCCTTAGACAGGACAGCTTCCGCCAAAAGCCATGAAGTGCCTCTTCTGGGATATTCCAAACTTCAAGGAAGGTTATCGTTGTTATTCCCTTGAGAACTCATCAATACTTAATCTCCGCTGATGTCACCTTCTTTGAGGACTCACGGACATTCCTTTTCCACCACTTCTGAGTCTCTTCCTGTTTCTAAAGTTTTTCCCATCCCCATGTCATCCCCACCTGTGCTAATGCTACTCGAACCACTTCAGGTTATACATCGTCGCCCCTCGTGTCGTTGCTCCTCTCCCTTTTGTTGAGGCACCTGCTGACTCACTTCCTTTCAATTCGGCTTCAACCTGCCCCGGCTCTGCTTTCTCCTAACTGACTATCCATTGCTGTTCGGAAGGTACTTCGCTCTACTCGAATAATCCTCATCGCTATTTACAATTTTTTGAGTTATCATCGATATCTTCACCCTAATTCTGCTTGCTTTTGTTTCTACTATAATCCCTCTTTTCTCTTCAAAGAGCACCCCAATGAAGCTCTCTTCCATCCAGGCTGGCGACAGGGCATGGTGGATGAAATGGCTGCTCTACACTCTAATGGCCTTGGGATCTTGTTGTTTTAACCCTCTGTATCTACAGTTGTTGTCGTTGGGTCTATGCAGTTAGGTTGGTCCTGAATGGTCCAGGTTGATCGCCTTAAGGCCCGCTTAGTTTGCTAATAGGCTATACACTTCATGTCTAATGGTTCTGATTATAGTGACACATTCTCCTAGTTGCCAAGATGCTTCTTTCCGTTTGCTTCTCTCCATGGCTGCTATGTGTTCTTGGCCTCTTTATCAGTTGGATATTAAAAATGCCTTCCTTCATGGTGATCTTGCCGAGGAAGTTTATATGGAGCAACCTCCTGGTTTTGTTGCCTTAGGGGGAGTCTGGTTTAGTGTGCAGGTTACGCCGTACTCTAATATGGGCTTGAACAAATCTTCCTCGAGGCATGGTTTTGGGCCGTTTTTTAGTTCTGTTGTTCAAGAGTTTGGCAATGCTTTCGCCAGTACAAGCAGACCATTTTACAGTTTTTTATTCCATCATAACTCTTGGGGCGTGTATTTATTCTAGTTGTTTATGTGGACGACATCGTCATTACAGGCAGTGATCAGAATGGTATTCAGAACTAAAGCAACATCTTTTTACCCACTTTCTCAGACCAAAAGACTGGGGAAACCCAAGGTATTTCTTGGGATATGAGATAGCTCAATCCAGGTTCTGTGGTGGTCCTTTTCCAAAAGGAAGTAATGCTCTTTAGACATCCTGGAAGAAAACCGGTATGTTAGACTGTAAACCGGTACAACACAATCTATGATTCGAAATGTCAAACTTGTACCATGGACAGGGGGAGCCTTGAGGAGACCCCGGGAGATATCGACGGCTTCGTAGGTAAATTGAACTATCTCACCATTACCCGTCCAGACTTTCTTTTCCTGATGAAGTGTTGTTAGTCAATTCCTACAGTCCCATGTGGATGAGCCATTAGGATGTCGTAATCCGCATTCTTACGATATATCAAAAGTTAACAACAGGCCAAGGTGTGTTGTACGAGAACAAAGGTCATACTAAGTTGTTAGTTACACAGATGCAAGATGGCTGGCTCAACCTACAGATTAGACGTTCCACTTCAGGGTACTGTGTTTTTTAATTGGAGGTAATCTATATCTTGGAAGTAGTAAGAAACAAGATGTAGTTGCAGATCTAGCGCTGAAGTCGAGTATCGAGCTAATGGCTTTTGGGCAACATGTGAAACTCATAATGGTTGAGACCATGGAGAGAAAAATCGAGCGAAATAATCGCGAAATATCGCCGATAAATCGTGTATCGGACGGCGGCGACACGGCATATGGAGGAGAAAAATTGAAGGAGGAAATTTCGCCAAAAATCGCCAATTAATCGGCGATATATCGCCGGAGCTCGATAAATCGGCGATTTTTTATGCAAAATCTGCTATGGCGCGGAAATCGCCGATAATCGGCGATATTTCGGACGATAAAAATCGCCGGAATTTTTTTGCCGATTTTTTCGCTCCTCTCTGCCAAGCTGCGATCTGACGGCTTAGATTTCCCCCGCGTTGATCCAATGGCCCAGATGCGATTCCAACGTTAATAATGTGATCCAACGGCCAGATTTGTCCCAGTTTGTGATCCAACGGCCAGATTTGAATTTCAACGGTAAATTGGCTTTCCAACGGCTATTTTGGCCCAAATTTCTTCTATAAATAGCCATTTTTCCATCAATTTCACCCATTGTTGCTTTCATTCTTCATTTGCTCTCTCATTACTCCAATTTGAAGGTATGTTTATTTTAAATTGTAATTTATTTTGTTTGCAATTATAATTAATATGGATGATTTAAT